>JAZGTJ010011485.1:0-16866 GCA_036877575.1 Botia almorhae
TAGATAGATAGATAGATAGATAGATTACTGTCACATAACATCACTTTCATTGAGAAAATCTGACCTAAATATTTATATAAACCCTGGTGTAGAGTTAATGTACCAATAAACTGAGGATAATCTATATAAACCTTTTTAAAATAAGGCAGCTTGTTTTATGAATCCATAAGCACAGTTTATAAATTGAGAGTTTGGATTATAAAAGTGAGGGCACAGATTTCCGGGGGCTCTGTAGCTTTGTTTGTAATACAGCGCAATACATTTTTCTTTTAGTGCAGGTGAAAGTCTTTAGTGCTTAACCTTCAGTACAATAAAAATCAATACATGCACCATTACATCTATTTGTTTGCTGGAGTGATGATGGTGACTGGAGAGAAAATGCAGCCTAACAGTCGGGCTACTTATCTTAAAACCTTGAGCAGCATCCACCAGAGGTAAAACTGATTATGGCTCACGTTTGTAATTTGGCTATGAGTGATGCCTTCGTTTATCTCAGAACCAATAGCACATCACTTTAGCGTGTGACTATGGCATTATTTCCTCATCTAAATAGCGTGCTGCAAGAGCAACGCTTTCTTCTCTCTGTTGTTCCATCTTTCCTTCTCTCTATGTCTTTGAGAATGCCCTGATATCTTCAAGGCTGTTTACTATTGGCTGTCATCCGTTGTCATCGTTACAATTCCACTCAGTGTCACATTCTGCTGAGAATCTCAGCTGGCACAATGTATATGGTGCATTACACACATGGCCTTGTAAACAAGAATCTCACTGTCGGTGATTCTGACCTCCACTTTATACAGTGAGGTCTGAAAGGCTGAAGAATGTTGTATTGCTCAGACATTTCTCATTCATAACTCAGGAGACTGTACTGAGATCTCAGCAATGTTTCATTTAGGCATTTATTTCATGAGGTGATTCTGCGAAATTTCCTTACGAAAAACAAAAATAGACACAAATGAGAAAAATGTTTACAAACGGTACTAATGGAACTATGAAACTAATTTAAATATCATAGTTTATACAATTTGGTTTAGGAGAAATGTGATGTGATACGTTTGAGTTCATATTATAATCTTTTGATTGCAGACTTTTTGTTAGAAAAACCGGTGAAACAGGAGAATTAAGCACTCGCCTGCATTTGCTGTATTTCTAATCTTGTTGCTATCAAGGAGAAACAATTGAGATGTTAATGAGATCTCCTTGATACACTGGGCACATTGAAATCTCAGATTCAAAATGTTATTTAAACCTCGAAATAAATATTTATGTTTTCAGACGAATGCAAACAAATGAGCTGTAGACTAATAAAGGCATTTGGAATTATGAACAATATCTGTGTGACTAATCAAATAAGCAAACATGTACGGTAACAATACTAACATTTACTATCAAAGCTCTAAGGATATATTTTTTAATTTTGGAACGTTTTTGTTGCTTAATGAAAACATTAGGGGAATGTTCTTACAAACTAAAACTGTTAGCTGGGTTCTCAATTGTGTTCTCAGACTTCTGGACCCCATGAGCACCCCACACTGTCAGCTGACATTTTGTTTGTCAGATACCTCTTGCGACGTTGCTAGCACTGCATGTCATGGTAATTATAAGAGTTTGCAGAGGCGATAACCACCCACTACAGACACGCATCAGGGAATCAATTCTAATTGCCCACCCTCCAACTTTTAATAAGCGCTGGTGACCGCTAGACAGTTTACGAGCGCTCTGGGGAACACTGTAAAAGCCACACTCTTGATTCAGAAGAGCGATTCATTTTCTCAGTCACGGAATACGAGGTGGGTCGGTTAAAATTTCCAGAGCATGTGAGTCAGCACCGCCTGTTTCAAAGTATTTCACCTCAATTTTTCTCCTGCGCTCTGCACGTGAGCTTAACAACCTGTGAGAATTACGAGGTCAAAATCCAGTTCCTCCATGTGACGTTATACTTCTGTACAAAATCAATGTGGCCAGTCATTCCTTGGTTAAAATCACCAAACGCAGCACGGTTTGTTTACCTGTGGGTCTAGCATGCGTTGACACCTCTGTTCCCATTAGCCATCAGAGTCGGCCACAGCGCTTGGAGGTGTGAGTAGATTATGAAGTAGTCTGTTACCTTTGAGAGGTCTGTGTGCCTGGTGCCGGAGAGATAGACTATAGTTCAGCCCATGTAGCATTTCCATCTCTCGCTGCCTGCTTAGAATGGATAAATGGCTGTGGTTTGGAGGGACTGTCAGACTTAGATCTCCCTCAAGGTAAGGAGAAACACAGAGGTCAGACTGCAGACAGACAGACTGTTAGTCCAGAGAACAAATACAGAGCATTATGTCAGAATGCTAAAATAAATTATGTTCTTGTAGTATCGCTAGCTACAGAGAGATCATGGGTTGATTTTGAGGAATGCAAGTAATGCTAAAAACACCTTGAACGTACACCTTGAAATATCTAAAAAAAATTGCAATGCATGTCAATCAGATGAATGGAAAAGTTCTATCTGAAATGTTCTTGAACAGAAACGTATAATGTATTTGTGGTTGCCAGTATCATAAACTGTCTATAAACATGAGTAATTTTGCTTATGGCACTATTTTTAAAAAATGCAATTAATGAAGCAAGTTCAAATAATGTCTATGTTTTAGAATAAGGAACAGAAGCTGTGGCCTTCTGTTATGAGTGACCCAGGTCCAAGGTCCTTTTCCTGAGCCTCTTCAACTGCTTCCTTAAGCTCACTACACTGTCTTGTCAAACAAAATCACAAGCTCTCCAAAATAAATATAAAAATAATAATACTTAATATGTAGAGTCTGCTTGACTATGCTCAAATACTACTGGTTTCTGGAGCTCTTCACATATTAGTCTTTTATTATGACAAGGCACCTGCAACAAATCTCTCAGAGGAGTTTAGTGCTATCTGACCCTGTATGTGTTTGGTCTTGTTTTTAGGTGATTTGCTGCGTTCCGGTCGTATCACTGGAATGACAGTAAATGGAGGCTGGACCGCCTGGGGCCCCTGGAGCCAGTGCAGCCGGGACTGCAGTTCAGGGGTCCGGAGCCGCAAACGCACCTGCTCGAACCCTAAACCCAAATATGGAGGAATCACCTGCCTCGGTCCTGCCCAGGAGTTTCAGGAGTGCAACACCACCCCATGTCCAGGTTAGTGCCCTGACTGCACATGAATCACAAACAAAGGCGAATAATAAAACGTATTTATACGTGTAAATATGTACAAACTTTGAATTTCTGAAATTGCTGTATTTGTCTTTGAGATGACAAATTGATCGGGTAACCGAAAGGTTACCAAACTTCATGATAAGAGGAAGCTTCTAAACCATTTTTCAGTGCAGCATTTAGGCACGGAAGATAATCTCTATCATTTTGAGGTGCAAGGACCCCAATTTGCTGGTGGAAATGGAGAGAAATCTCTGTGGCATCATTGTGTGTAATCACATTTCGGGCTAATTATACCGCCAGCAATGGGAAGGCAGGATTCAGCCATTAAAAGCCCAGTGACAAAGGCGCACACGCTTCAAAGTTGAAAAAGGAGGAGATACTGCCTAATTAAATGAGTGTTTATAGTTATGTGGGCTGGAAACATGCCGTCTAAATGGAAATCTGAAACCAGGGTGTTTTATGATACATATCAGTGAATAAAGCACAATCAGACAATGCAGTAATTCTTTTGCGATCATAATTAATCAACGGGCTGTTTTTGGAAAGGAATATTGCCCCAAACCGTCTAGGCAGGGCATGCTGTGCTTTATAGCATCTGTCACTCCTTCCTTATGATACGCATAATATGGTATTGCATTATGATATGCTGCAAATCTAATTGCTCCTCAGCCAACAGTAAAGCCTTAATTTTACAGCAGCTGTTTTATAACTGGAAAGCACATATTCGCTATGAAGCGACAGTACTGTAGCAAGTTGGACAGCTTCATTAACAAAGGCCTCCAGGGTCTGTTAGCCCTGATTAGCTGTAATTGATGTTTTTTTCTCTACCGCAGTAATTGCCAACAGATCAGGTATCTGAAAGCAGATTTTATAAAAGCTGGGATGACAAATTGTACAACAAACCATAAGAGCAGACTGTCAATCAGAAGACAGGCACCGCGCTAAGTTCTGTCCTTCCCCACTTTCAATGAAACGGCTTAGCAGTGCTTGGATTCAATAGCTTCTTGATGCAGACCACGACAGAATAATATAGATGACTTTCATCAAGCGTGTCCCAGCAGGAAGTCTGGAAAAGAACGCATCAAATTGCTCTACATCCCCATAAGTGTTTTTGAATCAGAGCGTGCCTGTGTCCAATGCTGTCACTGTGTCTTTTATTGGTTCCATGCCTCTACCTCCTAGCAGTGCTAAAGCTTTACACTTCGAGTCACACTTTGAAATGCAATATTTTGTTTTGAGAGACAGAGAAAGAGGGTCTCACAGCTGCTGTACTTGTGGATCTCAAATGAAAGACTTCTCTTCTTGTAGGCCACACGGGTGAAATGAGATGATCAGTCACGCACTGACAGAAATCGACTGATCTGTCATGTTCTGCAATAGAGAAATTACAACCAATGATAAAATGCAGCACATGGTTTACTCGTGCCTTTTTAAAAAGCAGTTCAAAAATGTTTCAGCTCAAAAATGTGTTGTCTTTACTGCGCTTTCCTTCCACCGATGGGGATTTTATTCCTTTATTCCATTTCGTGAATCTCAGAGAAGTACCTGAACTGTATTATCACACCTCACGCAACCTCATAACATTATTTATTTATTCTTACTTATTTTACCCGTACTGTTAATCTCTTATCTTCTTTTGTTTTTATTGCTATATTCTGTTGTTATATTTTATTGTTTGTTTGTGACACCAGCATGAGCAGCACTCCTAATTTCATTGTATGCAGAACTGTGCCATGACAATAAAGGCTTTCTATTCTATTCTTTTCTGTTCTGTTCTATTCTACTCTATTTTATTCTATACAGTTTAAATGGGTTCAAGGGCTGATCATGGATCAGCATTCTCAACTCATTCCAACCTTTCTGTACTGTAAGTAGTACAGTACAAATTTGTTGTCCCATTTACCAATTCTATTCCTGGTGGTCAGAGAGTATGTTCACAATGGCAAACTACCACAGAGATATTTTAGTTTTGAAAGAAGGTAATAAGAAGTATGTATACTGTGCACAGTATGCAGTTGTGTGTATGTATGGTAGACCCTTTACATTTGCCCAAATGCACACAGTCTTAGCATATTGCCTGGAAAAAACATATCCCATAATGCACTGCACTTGTCTTGACTAGCATCTGTGATTTTTAATATAAAAAAATTAACAAAATAGTGAGCAATGCACAGCGTGTATTTACAGTATTGTACATCTTATACCAAATATAGCCCAAGTCTGCCGCTAATGTCAGCACCCAGCCCAGTTCCACTAACCTGTCAGGCTGTAAATGCTAATGTAAAATTAGTGTCAGTGTGTTTGCTTTCCTTTAATTAGTGCTAAGACACTCATAGTGTTTTGTGAGTTGTTCACTGTTTCTCCAGTTGTCAAGGGTGATGACCCTGAGCTTGGCACTCACTGAAGAGGGGAGAGAGTAAATTGATGCTTCGTTTAGCCTCATTAATTAGAGCAGAGGGCAGGGTTGGTGCTTGAGGGAGATCCAGGGCTCAGGCAGATTGTGTGAAACAGCTTTACTCTCCTTGCCGACCCCCTTTATTCCCAGCATTCTCAGCATCACGCTGGTGCTTGTTTTGACACATCACACACACACTCTTTCATTGTAGTGACTGTACAATGAAAAAACATCAAAAAGCCATTTTGTACCTTCACTGACTATTAGATGTAAACAGACTACTGTGTCTTTAAGACATTTATATGTAAATGACCTGTGTTATGATGGGATTCTCCACATGTTAAACAACATCCTTTACATCTCAATGTTTGACTTGTATATAAGTGTGAATGTCCGTATGTTAATGTGTGATGTAGTTCTGAAATTATAAACGTGAAAATTGGAATGTGGAAAATTATTTTCCGTGATGTCTTATTTAAACATAAAGTTAAACATAAGTTAAACATAAATCAGTTAAAATGAGTTAAACGTGCATATCCTGGCTGACTTCTGTTTACAGTCCGAGCATGTGGGAAAAAAATATAGCATAAAAACATAATTGCATCAATATGGATTTTGGATGTTTTTTATAGGCGCATTTACCATTAAAATATTTATCAAAAGTGAAAATATGTTGTCCTACGCTTTGTCCTACATGTCAGATGCTTGTCCCCAAATAATTCATGACACAAACTGCGTTAATAACTTTTACCAATTTTTTTCCCCACATCTTTCAGTGGACGGAAGCTGGTCATGCTGGTCACCTTGGTCCAAATGTTCGGTGACATGCGGAGGAGGCCACTACATGCGCACACGCAGCTGTAACAACCCTCCACCTGCCTACGGAGGTGACATCTGCCTGGGCTTGCATACTGAAGAGGCCCTCTGTAACATCCAGCCCTGCCCTGGTACACCCTCACACAGACATTATCATATGCATTAACTCCTGTGTGAGCTAGAACTCACACCTTCACTCGCACCCAAACAGAATATTACAAGCCTCTACCAAACATGAGCCCATGTACTTGCTTTCTGACTCGTGTGTCTCATATATGAAGCAGCCCATTGGGTGACGAAAGAGTCAGAAATCGAAATGTCACACTTCATGCAAAGCAAATGTTAAAGCCATGATATGGGATATTGCGTTATGAAGATGATGTAAGGACAGATAAGAGGATTGATGGCCAAGTCAAACTTTGCACATTGATCCAGTGAAAGGTGAACGGTAGGGGAGAGCTTGTATTCAAATGTCAGTCCGTCCATTAGTGAAAAGTGTGTTGGGGTTACAGAGTGACCTTTTATTAGCTGTGCTCAGGTCTCCCTGTCACTCCATTCATTACAGGCACGCGTGTATCTGAAGCGTGCAGAAGGAGGTGGTGGAGGGTGTTGGGGGGGCGGTTTGGAGGTGAGGTGAATGCTAATGAGAGGAACTGCGGGGAAGTTCTCATAGGCTAAACTTCAACCTTTTTCTCATTGCAATGCAGAGTCATTTACTTGAAATTAGCCGCGCTGTTATCCTGATCCAAATGAGCAGTTAATGCAATTTCCACGTTGTAAAAAATGAGTTTTCTAATCAGTATCTTTGTCTCGGTTTTCTGGAATGATATTTAACACCCTTAATACAAAATTTACTTCAAAAACAAAATTGTTTAAATGACTTGTTTCTAAACAATAAATGTTAGAGTTGATTATTCTTGCCCTAATGGAAAATGTTTTTTGTGTTTTAAGCATAAGCTTTACTCATTATATGATAAAAATCCTTGATTATAGGATTATAATGTTCCAGGTTTTTTACATTTACGCTTGAAGCTAATAGATCTTTTGTCACCATCTCTGACATGCTGTCTGGGTACAACAAAAACTGTTCTGACATTGTCCTCAGTTTGTAAAAACAAGAACAAATTATGTTTACAGTAATGCACTTACAGTGCAGTGGAAGTCTGCTTGGAAAAGCAGCATTAATTGAAATATGGAGGACATGTGTTTTAAGTCATTCCCAGCTTTACTTTGCATCTAATGTGGAGTTGTTGTCATGTACAGAGAGCTGGTCTGATTGGTCCGAATGGTCCCCCTGTGACTCATCGGGGTCTCAGGTTCGACTGCGGCACTGTGATGTCTTGTTTCCCACTGGCAACCAGTGCTCGGGCAACAGTAGTGAAACCCGCGCCTGTCTGCCCATCTCAAACTTCATCCCAGGTGGGCCCACACACACACATACATATGCTCAAACACTTCCAATATCGACCCCTGGACAAACAAGGATTTTCCCTTATTGACAGGAAGTAATGCGAGACACACCAAACTATTGATTTCTGCAGTGTCGGGATAATTAGCCTCTCATCCCCTGCCTTGTCTAAGTGGCACAATCGAACAAATGCGTTACAATGATATGTGTTGTATTGCATTTGCATTTATAAACTAGCAGAACTCTAGAAACTTTCTCCTGTGAAAGAGAAAGATATCAGGGCCAGGAACGATTATTTATCCACAAACAGCGTTTCTGTTGATTATGACCATTAATTAAATAGTTAAAGGACCGTTGGGAGCTGTTATTGGGACAACATTCACATCAAAATGATAATTAATGTTTATGCGACAGAACCCGAACCTCAAAATGCTTAAATTCTCCTGATTAGCACCCAAGAGAAAATGCCGTTTGTGTCCATGCTACTGCATATGTTGCATCGGGCACAACAGATGTGTTGTTATTATTTTTCACACTGAACCCTTATTTTATGTTGTTTATAACTTTGCCTGTTTAAAATAAACATGTTGATAAATTGTTATAGAGGGCATTTTCATAATATGTTAATATGGCAAATAAATATGCCCCACTTATGCAAGCTTTATAAAACATATCTTAGACATATTTCTTTCAGTTATATAAAATATAAAGTGGCTCTTTAAAAGATTTGTGCCAACAAAAAATGTTTTATCGCAAACTGGCTAATTGTAATAGTTAAGGAATATCTTTAAATAACCATAGCACTCCAGTCCTTGGTGATGAGATAAGATGTAAACAATATCATCAATTTTAATGTGCACATCTTGAAAATTGTAAGTATCTAAACGTAGGATCGTCAGGGGAGTTATTACCTCGCTTCCACTAACCGTGTAGAGCAGAGAGTGAATTTTAAGAACCGTTTCGTAAATCTTGTGTAAATATTGCCCACCCTACATTACACTCTTGTCTTATACAGAGTAACATTTCATTACAGCTTATTAGAAAAGTTTTCTACCTCATTTACTTCCATTACTGATCATAAAAATGCACTGCAGGTGCCGTTTTCTCTTATTCAGCTCTTTAAATATGATGATAATAGGTTGAGTTTGAAATTTTGCCGGTATAATGTTCTGAAATGTCTGAAGATCTCATTTATCAGACTGATGGATATCTTTCTTCTTCAGAAACCTCTGTCGCGCGCTCCAGTCAGGAAGAAAGGTGGTGTGGAGGTACGTTTGATACGCAAACTCTTACAAACTCTTAATGCCAATGTCGTGGCTATTTACCAAGTAGGTACATTTATTACCATTAAATATTAAGATTCTGTATAGCAAAGGAGACTGCGGTTATATGACTGATAGAGGTCCTAACGTAGCTACGTTTAAGCTCGGTTTGCTAAGGCCAGCGGTTGCGTGCTTCTGATGTTGCCGTTGTCAGACTCAAAAATTTGTTGGAAATTCTGGAGATTTCTTGAATTAGTGCTGAATGAATGGGTTGTGTTTCAGCTGGAGTCTGTCCAATTATTCATTGATTTTTGTCATGAAGTTGAGCTGTGAGAAATATTATGCAGAAATACGTGGTGCTAATTAATTTGGCAGAAGACCAGATCTGTGAACAGTGTGTCAATTTTAGGTTTATGGTGGTACATGTAGAAGCCCACAGAGGAGTTTTGTTATTATTCTTTCTCTGTCTTTTTGAGCAATATCAACAAATGTCAACAACCAGTTATAGATTGTTATATACAAAGCAAAAATGCTGAATGGTAGAGGCAATGTGTGCCCTGTTTAATGCCTTTCTGGAACCATTAAACAGAAAGCATTTACTAGTAGTTTAGTTTGTCATTGTATGGCTGAAAAGTTCCTTTATAATAATTACTGCCTGTCTGTACATGCAGGGCAAGAGAGTTTTTGATTGGCTGAAGTAATGGAAAATATCAACTGGCACATATTCAATGCAGCCACCAGACTTTTATATAATTCTTTAGCCAATCATTGTTTTTCTTCTGTTGCCAGACTTCAATGTGTTTCACCTGATTGCTGTGGGCCTGAGCAGCTCTATTCTGGGCTGTCTGGTGACCTTGCTGGTGTACACTTACTGTCAGAGATACCAGCAGCAATCCCATGATGCAACAGTCATCCACCCTATCTCTGCCGCCCCACTCAACACCAGCATCACCAACCACATTAACAAACTGGACAAGTATGATTCTGTTGAAGCCATTAAGGTCAGTATTATCCACTCACACTATCAGTAACTGTTGCTTATTATAGAAAACAGTTGGATCCAGTTTGCGGTTTGTGTATGTGTGACATTTTCTTGGTGAGTGCCGCTGTGTCTAAATCAGTTCATACATACATACACTGCTTTCTCATAAGTTTTACTTCAGTAGAGTTTGTGTAAGAGTTTCAAATGAAATCAGAAATAAATATTGAGAGTGTTACAACCCGGAGGAAAATTTTATTGCTCGCAAGTTGATCTTTCATAGTTCGGGAGACCAAATGGAGTTACTGTATGTTTGCATTGATACAAATGTTTCTTCTAAAATTGCTTCTGATATATAAGAAACTATTGTTGCGGTTAGAGAATATAGCTATAAAATGAATATATATAGTATAGATCATTTTATGAAGAATGTTCATATTGAATTTCGTAGCTAAACAGATGCATGTTTGAGACGATTTTGAGATCACTTTTAAAACCAGAAAAGACACACGTGAGATTACTAATATCTCTAACTTTGAGAAGAAAAGTGTAAGAAGCAGATTTGTTCCTTTATCTCAGTGTTGTCTAGGAGAAACATTTGTCATATTAAAGTGATTTGTCTGCTATAGGTTCTGCTAGTAGGATACTGGAATAATTTTCCCCAGGAGAACTCGTACGTTTAACATAATGCTTGATCTATACTGTATTATACTGCACAGTGCTTTAAAGTTACGCAATACATTGAGAGATTTGGACACATGGATCATTTTGTCATAAGCACAGCGAAATTAAAGCTCACCCTCATTTTTCAAAATTAGTCAGAATAACAGTTAAGCTTCATTAGACTCGATTGTAAAAGACACATGACTAATTGCCGAAAGTGCTCTTCGGTTATTGCTTGTTCGGGCACTTTTGTGAAGTTACATATATTTCAGCTGCAGTATGTATTACACTAGAATCACATCACTTACACAAGATCCCAAGCTCAGAATGGCAATATAGCAAATGACTTTGTGTTTTTACCGTACTGGCACTTTATTAGCTCACCAGCTCAGATTCATCACGCCTGCCTCAGTACCCACTACAACAATAAATAAAAACATTAGACTACAGAATGTGTGTTGAGAAGTACATGAGAAGTTTTTCTCATGTACTTTCCAAATTCTTTATTTATTTTTTCAATGTTATCAGTTTGTTACTGTAATATTACGGTACAATATAAATACAGAGTAGATTTTCCAGTACATGCTTAAGGTCAACACGTAATCAACATTCAGATGCATATCTTTCTTAATGTACATTGTTGGTCTTAATGTGCATGATTTATCAATGCCAATGATTACAAATATTAATATAATGGCATTATAATGGTATTCAATAACTGTTCAGGAATTGTTTTAAGCTACTGTTTAGCTAATGCCTTTTTGAATTCTTGCCAATATGCAATACAGTAATTTAATGTTGGCTAATGTTAATGTAAGAAAAGTAACGGAAATAATAGCAAATGGCGATAGTTTTGGAAAAGAAGCATTATCATTGGGCTACATCAAGATAGGTGACTTCCTCAAAAGTGGGTGTTTCTGTATCTGAGCAGTCCTTCACAATTAACTCTGAATTAGCATTCAGATCTGGTTCCATTGTTGTGGAACAACAATCTAATCAGTTCTTGATGGTAACAGCCAAGCCCCACCCTCCATTTTCTCACATTACAGAGCTAAAATTGTGTGTGAATGCCTTTTTATGTTGACTTAATGGATAGCTTAACAAGTAGCCTCTACCATCAGACGTCCCAGGTCTTCTTATACCACATCAATGTAAACGCGTCTCCTGCTGCCCAGAGGGTGATTTTCCTCCTTCCTCTTTACAGCCTGATGTTTCCATTCTCTTGCCTTTGGACGAGCACCACATTTGCCAGCCTTTGTCTTCTAACACTGGTGTAGCGCGAGGCCTGGAGATTTTCTACTAACTCTTGACCGGCTTAACCATCCTCCCCTCTGACTCTCAGACCTCTCGTGAATGCCCTCTCTTCCCCCAGACCCTCGTGTACGTGAGAAGTGTGCTCGCCCATTCGTTCTGTATGCATTTGTCACCAGCATTTTCCATCATCCCACAGAGCAGAAACTTGTGAGAAGGCAGTGTAAATGACCCATATTCCCATATCTGTGCTTTGGTACGATGACGTCTACCGTCGTTTTGTTTGCATGCTGTTTTGTTTATTCTTTCAGCATCACCTTGAACATCGGATTAATCTTTTGTTCTGAGTTATTATTATTTTGCTTGTTTGTTTCTGCCACCCTGCTGAGCTTTCTTTTGGTTTAACGACTTTGTAGCATTTTTTTAATTGTTCTTTCTAATTACGTTTGAGATTACAGTTTCAAAGAAAGGCTGATAAACATGTACTTACAGTAGTCAGTAACTTTTTTATGAAATTTATGAAGCTTGTTAACTTAATTTTTTTGTCCAATCAGAACAACTTTTTTTTTTACTTTGAATTCTCTCCCAATGCTTAATATAATGAGACTTTGTGGGTGGCAGAAACCAACAAAAAAAAGCTGTTTACTTTTGCCATTTCCAGCGGTCTTGAAGATGATACTAAACTGTGACATGTATGTTTCTGATATATATTTATTATTCTATAAATAAAATAAGCTTGATATTAAAACGTTAATAATGTGTAGTCAGTCAGCTAAACAGGTCAGCCTGTTACAACCACTTTATGGTTTGCCCATCATTGAGTTTCAAAGCAAGATGTTTGTTTAATTTTTGTTTTTTGAGGTTTGTTTTGTTGTTGCCTGGATTCGCAACCTCAAGACATACAGTGCATCTAAAAATATGGCTTTCCTCGTAAATACAAAAAACAAGAATGTCTGGCCTTTGTTCTTTTACTGAAAACACTATTTTCTCTCATCCACAGGCTTTCAATAAGAATAACTTGATGCTGGAGGAAAGAAATAAATATTTCAACCCTCAGCTAGCAGGAAAAACATATACCAATGCCTACTTCACTGACGTCAATACCTACGATGACTTTTAAGAATGGATTTTTGTTTCCAGTCATCTTCACCATGAGGGACTAGTTCAACACTAACTTCACCTTGTGATTTTTTTTTGCTTTGTGGCTTGCCCTGATATAAAAAAGAATGATAATAATGTGGGACCATTTTATTGCCAATTACCAGTAAGCTGTATAGAACCATTTTTTAAGTTAACAAGGACATCATGCTCTTCAGGTGTGTGGACATCACTAAATGAACTTGAACTTGTCCGTGCTGGACAAATAAAGCAGGCTTCATTGAGAGCTGATTTGATTCAGCTCCAATAAACTCTGTGAAAGACCTGCCATTATAGAGATGGCACATGGACACTTTGCATGATTTTCACCTGATTGTGTTTTTCTTTATTGTTGCTTCATTTATTTGCATGGTTGATCGCATTCCAGTGTTGTTTGTGGGCGGGGCCTGCATCCTGTATGGGTGGAGCCCTCTTGGACTGCTTTGTCTCCTGTGCTAAATCAGAAGCCCCTGTGCCTACAAGGACCCACTGTGGTTCCCAGTGCATTTGCCAGGCCTAAAAGATAATTTCTCAAAACTAACACAATCGATAAGATACGACGGTCTTTGAAAAATGTGTTCATGTATCTTTAAATTCGGGGCCCTTGTAAGTCAAGCTCTTAGCAGTGGTTGGAATCTCTATGTTTTCGTTGTACAATACACTTATCACGAAGCATATGTCAGTGTAGCTTTTATAGACGAGTCTATTCTAAAAAACAGTGTTTGTTTGTTTCAAAGTAACCCTATTCAGCCACCAAAACGAATTTCTCTTATTAACGTTTGTCTTTATGTGGTGTAAGGTCTGCAAAAAAAGACAGAATGTGAAACGCAGTGGGACCTTTTTATGTAATCCATTGATCATTTCAATAATATCATATTTCTATTTTTGTTGTTTAGTAGTTCGACAAGATTTTACGAGGAAACAAGTATTAATGTAATAAACATAAATTGTGCTTTTGAATGAATTACTTTAAAAGTTAACCACCCATTCATCATGGAGAGGTGTGTTCAGTGCTCGGAAATCCATTTTTCCAATTTCTACTAATTCTTTTCTACTTGTAAAACCTTTATGCTTGTTTAAATGTGCATAAATTAAAAATTGCTTCATATACCTGTATGTATTCAGTCTGTTAAATATTAGTATACAGGGGGGGGCATTGTTTGAATTCATGGGGCCCCAATACCATGAATCCTAGGTTCACATGGTCACTTTTCCAAAATCTCTCTTGCCTTCTTGAACCTGCTCGACCATCAATGTGAGAGAGTAATTGAGTGTCATAGATTCACCTTCCACAACAGTGCTTGTGTGAGAACCAGAGGTGCTGAAATCACAGATTCCCGGGTGACTTCAGTGCTCCTAGAATCAATCACAGTTACTCTGAGTCATGATCAGTTGTTTAGATTACTAGCCTGCTCCTGCATTCTCCCGGGGTGTTATAGGTAAGTATAGGTGCCATTCATTTGTTAAAGTGACATGCTTCCTTTAAAACTGTTTCAGTTCTTTACTAGTTCATAAACATCCTATGCGTTGACTAATAAGACACACGGTTCTGTCTGACCCGTAGCTCACTTCCATAACTCCAACAATCACTTGCTTTATAATATTTTAACATAAGTTGTTACCTCCCACATTCTCATGCTGTATTAGAACGTGCAGACTCGATAATCTAGTGTTGATAAGAGCTCATAGTTTTATTTCAAATAAGACTCTCAGACACAAATAGTCGTACAGTATGTCATCACCTATACTTTGGCACCAAATGTTAGGGCATGTAAGCCATACTCGTATATTCTGTATGATTTTAGTCTTGGCGTTTGTTTTAAAGAAATAGACCACAAACCCACTTGTAAGTGTGACTACTGGGACTGCTTTTGTTTATCAATGTTTCACTGAGCAATTCTGGCAGATTGCATTCATCAGGTTTCTAGGACAGAGGAATGTGCTTCCAGCTAACAGTTTTGGATTGTAAGAACGTTTCCCTAACGTTTCCATTAAGTAACAAAAACGTTAAAAATTCGATTTCTGGGAATGTTCAAATGTGCAGTTTTTTAGTCATATGGAATGAATGTAATTACAGTATTAATGTTGCTGCAAGAACATTTTTGATAACTTTGAGAAAGTTGTAAAACTTATAGAGAATGTTAACCAACATTCTGAGAATGTTTCCTGCTAGCTGGGATGACCGTTGTATCATTTTAACTTAGCATGTTATGTTACAAGCAGTGAAAACCCTGATTGGTGATGCATTGAGAGGCCATGAAAATCAATGACGACATTCAGTTAACTGTACTGTAGCCTGTGGGCAAATCGTTACACTGTGATCTAGAGACCTGCTTCAGTCAATGCCTGCCGTTAGTCCTCTGTCATCCTGAATCTTAGGCTCACACACACTCAAGCATATCGCATTATAAAACAAATCACTAACAAAACAATATATATAACTCTCACACAAATATGGCATAGCATTAGCTAGGCTGAAAATAATGTGACATTTCAAGCAAAAAAAGTGTTAAATGAATATATTTACTCATGGAACTTGACACAGTGAGATACGGTTGAAGTTGTTAGATCTATGAAAAAATGTTTGTAATGTTTCTCGATTGTAAGTTGTTTTAGATAAAAGCGTAAATTATGTGTAAATATAGTGTAGGTCAGTTGACAATTAAGACTGTGGTTAAGTTTAAGAAAAGTATTATTTTTTGTGTTTATTTTTGTGTTTATTTTTTTAAATTATTTCAGTCATTCCAAACAGGTTACTACTAATAAGAAAGATTTAGTTTTTGCTTTGTTATTTAACTTATAAAACTATTAAAAACCATAAAAATAAAACAAAAATATGTTCCTGTACATTAGGGCAGTGTAAAGGCTAAATGATTAAGCTTTATATCCACCACATAATATCTCAAAATAACTATAGTTACCCATTACATCTGGATTGTCTTTATTAAAAATAAATTTACAGTTAGTTTTTTTCTCAGAGAATGTTCCTCTGTGACTGAACTGGCCCTCAGAACTGTCAAAATGCATGAAAGGCAAACAAGCTTGTCATTAAAGAGCAATAAAGCTTGACGAGACTATTTTTTTACCCACGACATCAATTGTTTTTCTTTTAGTTTAAAGGTGAGCCAATATAATAATGGAAATCTTAATCATTTTAATAATAATGTTATAATATTTGAATCTTTCATGGGGCAATGAGGGTCAAGAACACAGACTTTTTTGACCTAAACCAGCATGCTACCTCATCTTATTTAACAAAATAAATAAATAATGGCCTTTCTCTGCTGTTCCTCCACCACAGTTCTAATAGATGCCCTGTTGCTCTTATAAAGCACCTGCACAGCTTGTCATATTGTAATATTTACCAGGTAAGTCATCATTCTGACTAGCGAACAGCTATTATGAGTCTGAGGGCAGAGTTCTTAACCTCTGTGAGAAGGCAGATCACATATCACTTTTGAAAAATTGGCAAGCCGCGTGGAAATCATATTAAAGAAGTGTTCACAGTTAAAAAAATGGGCTTAAGACCGCAAAGAAATCATCTTCCGCTGAACCTTGGTATGCTCCCATTCTTTCACTCAAAATCTATGGCTCTGACTTCTCTTTATGAGGTGTGTTAAAACAGAGAGGGAGTGAATTTGCTGTGATTCTAGCACAAAAAAAGGAAACTTTGTACAAACTCACCATGACCCTTTTTACGGCCTGCAAGTCCTTCTGGATATTTGCTTCTATCTACCCTGTTCTTTCAAAACCTACATCGGTTTAATTCACCATTTTGCCTTTTTCCTCACTT
>JAZGTJ010011486.1:0-16865 GCA_036877575.1 Botia almorhae
CTTGGCTGCTTCTCTGACCAGTGCTCTCCTTGCTCTTGTCTGTCAGTTTAGGTGGACGGCCATGTCTTGGTAGGTTTGCAGTTGTGGCATACTTGTTCCATTTATGGATGATGGATTGAACAGTGCTCCTTGAGATGTTCAAAGCTTTTATTTAGGGGTACAGGGGGCTGAATACAAATGCACGCTACACTTTTCCGATTTTTATTTGCCTAAAATTTTGAAAACCGTATATGATTTTTGTTCCACTTCACAATTGTGCTACTTTATGTTGGTCTATCCCATAAAATCTCAAAAAAATACATTTAAGTTTGTGGTTGTAAGGTGACAAAATGTAAAAAAGTTCAAGGGGTATGAATACTTTTGCAAGGCACTGTAAATTCAAATGATTGTAGCATCAGGCTGCAACATAAAATAAAAGTGAAGGGGGTCTGTTTCTGAATGTACTGTATGTACGTCATAGAAATATGAGCAAAGAAAAAATGGGAGAAGAAATCTATTAATTACGCTCTTGTTTTGATGTAGAAAAAGTCTCTGAATTTTTAAGTTCAAAGACATTCTGTGTAATCTCACAGGAAGCCTACAAATATAAATCTTTATAATCCGCTAAATTCCGGCATATCCTGCATTTCACAAGCAAGTTACACTGTACAGTGTGTTTATATCTTTTCATACCTAAAGATTGGATTAATCAGTGCTTTTCAACCGGGTTTCTTTGATCATGTGTTTAAACCGTAAAAACATTTTGTACACAAAATTGTTCTTAAAAAATCATGCAAAAATGTTTCCAATGTTACTTGAGTTGTATAATCTAAATGAAAATGGCTGTTCTTTTAAGACTTCCAACATCCAGACCAAGACAAGACTTAATGTCACTCAATGTTCAGATTCAAACCATTTACCATCTACAGGATTTTTAAGGTAACAATTTCTCAAATATAATAAGTGTTGTCTATTATACTGCTATGATCGAGATATGACAGGTTTACTGCAAAGACATTTCATCTTTGTTTTACTGCCTACATGATTAGAGGTTTGCTTTTGTATGTGATATTTGTGCCCTGTCATTTCCTTTAATATCTATGCAACCAAACTCTACTAGATCACAACATTATTTATAAAAACTCAGTTCCTGTGAAACTGGCCACTGAACATCTGAAAGTAGTGAGCGAAGAGAAAACTAGCCCAGCACAGGGGCTTTTCTGAAGCAGACATTAGAGCTGAGAACACCAGTGGACAGGGTGGGACCACGTGATTCACTGGGGCAACTCCAGCTGAGTCCACATTTTTAAATATAGGTGCAGAAAATCCCCAAACCTGGACTCAGGGACCCATAGGAAAAAAATCTCTTTACTGAGATATCCAGAAACAAATGGAACTGAGCATTGAGACTAAATAGAAAGCAAAATGGAAAAGTTTATTTCTCCTGAAAAACAGCCAGAAATCTCACAAATGTCTCCATTAGAGTTTCAGAGAAGATCTCAACAATGTCACAGACTGAGCTCAGAATTGCCATGTCTGCAATTAAATGTCAATATTATAAGATTTCAGTTTGAATTTTAAACTTTATTCATTAAAGTTATTATAAATATACATTCTGTTTATTTTAGCTACACTACATAAACTGTACAAACCCCCATCATGTGTTTTAACATTTACCTCATTTGTTTATATTTCTCCTAAGCAGTTTTAGGAGAAACGTCTGAGACAAAGTTTTCTGAGATCTCGACTTTTCTGAGCTTTGAGAGAGTGACCTCTGAGAAATAAACTTTTTTGGCCAAGATGTAGTGCCAACATTACCATGAAGAAAATAAAGCTGAAATATTATCATAGTTTGGTTGTTAGGTTAGATTCTTGTTGTTAGGTTCTGTTCATTGTCTCCCATGTTTCCTTCTTTCTGGTTTTGTTTAGTTCTTGGTTGGTTCTCATTTGGTTATGGTGTTTAAGATCTCCTGTATTCTTGAGGTTTGCTATTAAAGTGTACCTTGAGATTATTTCTCGTTTCTTGGGTTTCTACACCATGTCACTTTTTGGGACATACCATGGTATTATTTTGGCTTTTAGAATTTAACATCTATAACTAGTTGGTTACCTTGATTTTGTAGTTTGAGTGGCTTGTTTACATCTAAACATGGTGATGACAAAAAGTCTGTGCATCAGAGTCATCTTCATCAAAGATTGTATCCATGTCTAAAAAACAGACAGTACTGTCCATGTTTAACATACCAGACTTTTGGTGCTTTTACGTTGGTGAGGGCAGTATTCGTGTGTTTGGTGTGATCGGCTCTAGTGATAATGAGATCTAAACTTTTAAAGGTACAAGGAGCACGGACATAAAATGCTTCTGACTGGGCTGCATGATGTGCTTACCGCTGGAGAAAACCCCACCAGGACTTCGGGAAGGTCTGATTGTGATCACAAGGAAAAATCTAGCAGGTGACATTGTCATTGTCTGAGTTGATGATCATAATACCTACAGTATACTGAAGCTCTGTTCCAGAACACTGAGATGCTTGTCTAGACTGTGTTATTAGACATTCTAATAATATGATCTTAAACCAGCTCTGGCCCTCCTGATCTGCTTTCCTGCAGAGTTTAGCTCAGTCCTAATCAGACACACATGAACAAGTGAACCAAGGTTTTAAGGATCACTAGAAAGCCAGAGGCAGGTGAGTTGGATCAGGTTCGAGCTCAACTGCAGCTTCCCAGCCTTTCTTAAACAGTAGGCCAGGGCTAGTCACCCGTAGTCCTGGAAGGTCTCTGTCCTGCAGAATTTAATTCTATCTCTATTCACACACTTTTGGGTGTGATTTAACAGAGTATTGTACAAATGTAAAAGTGATTGTGTATTATTTGTGTCTGTTTTAAAAGAAGCAGCAATCTTGAATGTACACTGTTTTATCTGTATTGTGAGTCTTTGAGGAACCAGTAGGTGTTGTATTTTACAAGGATTTGAATATTGCCCAGTCAACACAAACAGTTTCAATAAACATTAAAGAAGTTTCATTTTAGGTTCCTTTATTTCTGTGACTAGAATGTTTCCTCAAAGGAAAGTTATTATATGTAGATGTGAAGCCACCAGGTAAAGAAACCAGAAACCTGTGGCCAACACTTTACGAAATAAACCATGACTGTTCTTTGTTTATCTGGTACTACTTTGATAGCACCGTGGTATATTTGAAATACTTTACCTCAGTCCTCTTTCAGTACCATGGTCTTATCATCTGCATATGTGATTAGCACGGTACAGTACATACATAAGGACAGTAATAAACCCAATTAGATTTTAATTATTCAGAAAGCTCACCTGGGGTTTCTGCTTCAGTGTCTAGCTGTTAAGCTGCATGAGTGTAATTAATGTACACTTGGGGGCATCTGGGTCTCTTGTTGTTTTACCTTGTTTTTCAGATAACCCATAACCCATATGAGAAACATCAAGGTTACGTATGGAATCTCTGTTCCTGGATGGAGGGAACGTGACATTGTGTTGTTATAGTGATCCTAAGGGTTCAACCACGTGAAATCACTCTGCTTCTGGTCAGAAAAGGACAAAAAAAATTGGCTTAAAAACTAAAGCAATAGGAGTTGGCGAGTGAGATTTGCCTGCCAGTCTCCACTCCGGATATCCGGTGATAAAAGTGAGATGGCGTGCATCACTCATTGAGGTTTGTGCTGAAAAGCCAGTGTGGGATTTTAAATATTGTTAAAATATTTAACTTCATACGAACTAAAAATGAGAACAAACAGCATTTCTTTGAAATCTTTTGTAATATTTGATACACATAACCTTAGTGAATAAAAATATGAATTTCTTAACTTTTCCAAACTTTTGAATGAAGTCGAAATAATTTTTAATACGTATAAAAAGGACAAAGAAAGTGTTTGCGAAGACCGTGCACATTAAAGACACATTTTGTCTTTATTAAGACATGCTTTGCAAAGCCATTATTTCCCATTTTTGAACATGTATGGCATTTAGATTAATATTATATTGTAGTATTTGTTAAAATACCACATAACAAATACTGTATGACATAAGACCATAAGCCTCTTTTAAACTTCTGAAGTGATCATGAATAATTAAATTATAAACGTATAACAGTAATTTCAAATTTGATCTTTAGCATTGTTTAAAAAAAAGACAGTAATCATGAATGTCAGAACATTAATAACGTAAACATTATGCATTTCACTGGCAGCATATTATTACAATAACGTTCAAATATAAAAATTCACTGTGCTAAACCTCTCAGTACAAATATTAATGATAAATGATACACACTGTAACATCAGAGGGAAGATGCTAATGTATTCCATATGGACCGAGAACTAAAATCTCATTAACTTTGTTTCAAGCATTATTTATCTGGAACATTTACAAAATTATACCATTAAACATTTTTCTGTTGTGGGATTGGTCAATATTTGTAATTCTCATTTCTGCTAAGTCTAAAATAACTGTGACATTTAATCTTCCTTTTTCTTATTGTGGGAAAGACAAACGTGAAATGAAACTCTCTTTACACACACCAAGAAAAACAAGTCTTGCAAATGGTCAGTAACCAAACAAGCATAATAATTATATATTTATATATATATATATATATATATATATATGTGTGTGTGTGTGTGTGTGTGTGTGTGTGTGTGCCATGTGTAAGCCATGAGAAAAAGATACTGCTATACCTAAAGGAACTAAAAGTGACCCGTGACAGGTAAGAGGCAGCTATTGTATGTATATTACTTATAAACTGTGTGAATAAGGAACCGCTCTGCTGGTATAACAACAAACATGAAACGTGCTATTAACAGAAAATAATGCGGCTTTCTGCATTGCTGCGACACGCGAACACTTTCAGGCTAGGATGATGTTACAGCTAAACAATGATGAAGCGCAGGACATTGTAACAGGTTCATTTACAACTGTAAAACATAACATTCTCAATAACATTTAGAAGAACATTCATAACATTCAGAAGAAACCTTCTGAATAGTAAAACTGTACAGTGGACATGTAAATTAGGTAGTTATGATGTGAAATTTTTTTAAGCCTGATTTAATATGGATTCCCCCTTACTATGACATCACATGGCAAATTATTTTAAACTCAATGAAGATTAAATTAGATTGGATTAAATTGGATTTGTGGATCGTACAAAATGGACATCTAACAAAACTAACAGACTAACTTTAAATTCTGACCTGCATATTCCACTCTAATACAATGTGTAGCTGACTAGTTTATTACTAGTCACAAGCTGAAATTCCAGTTTTAAACTATGAACATTGTTGATTTCTGAAAATCAGCTCTTTTGAGTCATTTGTCAAGTAAAATGTCTAAAAGCTCCCAGTCCATCATTTTCACTTATAACTCATTGGCCATCTGCTAAAAAACAAACAAAAACATAAAAGACTTACACACCTTCACGCAGCCTGTTAAACTCCCCGTTTCTAAACAGAAGTCACACAGCAAGATTCAACACACATCCGTCTAGAATAACATGCTGACAAACAAACCACACTTTCCTTTCTGCAAGTCCTTAACAAAAGACAATCATAATGGTGTTGTGCGAGTAACTAATAACTGTGACAGGTGATACAATCACATCTGCTACAAAAGTTACATCGTTTTTGTGACAATTACAACAATGTGCTTAATGTACGCATGGACGCTCTGAACACAGATCAATCGGTTTGTTCTTTAAATATGACTAACAAAGTGCCATTTACAACAAACAAGTCCACAATCACAGAGAAAATCAAGGAATAAGAAATACATAAAGTTTTAAAACATTAGGTGGAACATGTTGCGTGAAGCAAGGTAAAAGCACACTGCATGACCGAGCAGCCACACTGACGGGCTGGTGGATTGTGCTGGTCTCATACCCACATATAACTCAGACAACTGGTCAAGAAGCATGAGTTCATCTTGAAAGGCTTTTCACCCAACCAACCACATGACATCATCCGACCAACTGTGAGTAGATCTATCATTATACCTCAATGTGTACACATGAACAAACTGGCGATGTTTAGAAAAGGTTGCTCAGACATTTATGAATTGATGGTGATCTTTGATTGTTTGCATATATTGCATTTTCAGCATGAAAGCATCCCATCCAGGTTCCTTTCACTCATACTTTCCATTACAAACTTAATCTGTTGCTTTTGTTAAGCTCTTTTAAACTTCTGGCCTCCCTCAAGAACTCGTCAGCTTTCCTGAGCTTCTCCATTGCGGCATTGAGCAGTATCTCGGAACTTGCTTCCCCCTCCACTGCGTTCAGCAGCTCTTCTGTCTCTGCTATCTCAAAAGACACTTTACTTTGCAAGTTCTCCATGTCATTTCTGTGCAGTTTAATGGGCATCTTCTTTCCCTCTGTCTCCTCTGTGTTTTGTGACAGCAGGTCTTCCAGGGATGTGGATCGAGCCTTGGAGGATTGCTTGAGGGGTACGGTTATGTGCAGGGGCTTGTTGCCACCTTGGCTTGGTGTTGGATGCGTGTTAAGAACTGTGCTCTCAGGGGTGGGGGTAGGGGTTTCTAAGGATGGCTCCTCCAAACTCTCAGCTTTGCTGTCTGATGGATCAAGATCATCCTCACTTGTCTCCACATCAAGACCCTGCGAATCTTTCAGCTTTGTGGTGGATGGCATCATTTCACCAATCTCAGACTCCTCTCCTGAGTGCTGACCACTGTCTAAAGATTTCTCCTCTAACTCTTCGCTTGACAAATCACCTGGCGTAGTTTTGGGTGTTGTCAATGGTATGTCACCCTTATCTAAAGTCTTTTCTAAAACACCTCCTGAAGAAGATGTGGTTGGGATAGTGGAGACCATGGGGTTACTTTGTAGGGGAGTGTCCTCCATTCTGGCAGTTGGTTTAAATAGCTTCTTCATGGGTGGAGCTGGTGGTCCAGGGCTGTTTCTAACAGGTTCAGGGGTTGCTAGTGGTGTCACATTAAACTGTTGAGGTTCTATCAAGTTTATAACTTCTCCAGTAGTATCTGATGCTTTCTGTGAGTCCTTCCCGTCTTGTTCATCCAAAGGTTCTTTTGATGCTATAGTGGGTGAATCCCACATCACGACTTGGGGCTTCAGTATCTTATTGGACAGAGAGAGCGTCCCTACCTCTTCTGCCTTCAGCTGGTCTTCTTTCTCATGTTTCTCATGAGTGTCTGGAGGTACATCCAACACAGTTTCTTCATTGTCAACCCTCTCAAGCGTCTCTGTGGCTGGTGCAACTGGTAGGCTGGGCTTCATATGTTTGGATGGAGGAGTCGGGGGCTGGTTGTTCTTGGTGGAAGATGTTGGTAAAGGAATGTTGGTGCCCTGTGCTTCAGTATCTACTTTCTTGTCAGTGACAGTCTCCACACAAGAGCCACAGGGCTTATTCTCCTTTAATGGAGGCATGGGTGGTGTCAGAACCTTCTTTGGGGGTGTAGGTTCCTCACTTTTAGCCTCATCCACCTTATGGCTATCATTGGGTTTCCTGTCTTTCGATGGTGGCATGGGAAACTTTATATCTTTCTTTTGGGGTGTGGAATCTTCATCAATGTCCTCCTCAGGAACGTCGCTCAGTGTCACAGGATTCAGAGTTTCAGGGTCCTTATCCCCCTCCGAATTCAAGCAATGAGTGCCATTCTGCAGGTCCAGTCTTATGATTCCGTCATTTGATACATTTGCAACCTATCAAAACAGTTAGAAAAGAGCATTTGCATGATATTAAATGCTTTGCTGTTCTCCAGGCTTTTATGCATTTTAAATGTGTGAAATTGTTCACATGCCTCTTTCATGTGTGATCTTGTTGGTGGTCTTCTTCCACGGTTTCCTTTTGGCCGAGAGCGTGTAACATGTTCCAGAGTGCAGCTCTCATCAACTTTTACCTGAGTTAATAATAAAAACGACATGTAATTATAATTTTAGCATGCAACATCATATCTATTCAGTTATTTTATTCTGTATTGACTAGTTTGTTGTTTGGTAGTTTTACAAAGCCATCATAATTTTTAATTGCAAACAGACATCATATTATGCTGCACCTGTATGTAAAAATCAAGAGATTCAAAAGCTGAACAATGAACAACACCTCATCAAAAACTTTATTTTTGGCCATGTTGATGCCTTCACTCAGAGCTTTAATCCAGGCCTCTTTCTCCTCAGCAGTCTGAGCCTGAAATTTGACATCTTGGACCTAAAAATGATCAAAACATCAGCCGTAACTGCCTTAACTTAATTCATGGACTGAAACTTGTGTTTTATACGCAGATACACAACAAAACATCACATTCAGCTTTAGTTCAGTTCTTTCACATTTAACAATTCAGTTCAGGGTTTTATCAAAGATCCACTTTCTCTTTTGGAAGAGAGGAAGGAATATGTAAATTTGCATTGTTGGACAAAGAATGAAAATGAAGAGAGGTACAGAGTGAGTTCCCTCAGTCATTGTATGTAGGGTGTGTATTTGTACAGCTCATTGTTCAGCTGTGTTCACTTCACATGAAGTGTGAACAGCATCCTGTAGATTAGCAGGCTCAGCAGGAGCCTTTGAAGTGCACACAAACAGTATGTAGTTCACTGAAGTATCTACTTGCCCCTGCAAACTACGCTACCCGCCGCTATGATGCTAATGCATCTCTGTTAAATACTGGTTAAAGTGTAAAGGGTTTCTTCTTCAATATAAGTCTATGGGATTTTTACCCCCTTTATTGTCCAGCTGGCAAAATCAGAAGTAGGAAAGTTCATAGAAAAGTAACAGCAGGGCTATCCACCAGCTACACAAGCCCATATATCATTCATGTCTATAACCAAAACGGATTGAGACAAGTTTCATCCTTACGGTAGGAGTTCATTAAGCATCATTTCTTCCTTTTCCCTACATATTTAAAAAACAAACATGTTAAGCCCTTGAAGGATAGTGTGTCTACAATGAGTCTGAAACAGGAGGCAAATATTTGGCCTGTCTTCTGTCTTCAGACTCTTTGATGAACTACAGTTTGTGGAGTTATCAAATGAATCACTGGGGCTGTGGCATCTGACTCATGCAGCTGCTGGTCACACTATCCAACAGAGGAAAAAGTGACATGCTGCTCTGGCTACACACACACACACACACACACACATTCTTCTCTTTTGGAGAGGTTTCCTGACATCTGCGGATCTCTTTGCTCTCGTCATCTGCTAGTCATGCATATTTCAACAGTTAGGTGCATTTCTTCAGACTTTTTAAAACTCCCAGAATTCAGTGCTGTAGTGGCCAGCAGACAATAATTACAGAACAGAGAAGATTCTAAATACAGGCTAATTTCTTGTAATTGGTCATTGAGTTAATATGACACATACTGTAAGTGTGTCCAGAGATAAAGGCCTTCTGTATTATGAGCTGTTCACGTCCCACGTCGCCTCTATGTGTCATTACAAAAGCAGCATGAACATTCGCAACACAGTTTAACTCTCAGTAAAATGAATGTAAAAGAGTGTTAAAATGTGTTCAAATCAATGTGGGTGGACCCTAATGGGGGTCATCAAAGAGACGTGACCCCATATTATTGTTACTAGGAATGCATAACGTATTGATGAATACTGTACATCAGTTTGTTAATATTAGGTTTATTTTTATTGCCATTACTCTGAATAAATTGATTTTGGGAATAGATTAAATCAAAGCTTATTTGTTTCAATTCAAACAAACAAACAAACAAACAGATAAGATGTACATGTATGTATATGTAGAAATCTGTGTTAGCTTTATTTTGACAAGTACAGATGTTTAACACTGACAATCAGGTTATTCACTACACTAAAATAATTATTGGCCAGAGGTTTAATAGTATTTACATTTCTGTGTTGTGTGTTTAAGTTTTCCAGGTTATGGAAAACATGATGGCTTACAGCTGCTCTGATATACTGCAAGTTATTCGCGTACTCATCCAGGAAACCCTGCCCACACCCTCTGACAACACTGCTGACATCATCCTGTTTTTCTACACTGTGATTAAAACAGCCAGATTATCATTTGTTATCTTGAGTTTTGCACAAGTGCATGCAATCCTACAACAATATTTGTTATGACACGCTGAACAAAACGCATTCAGCTATAGTCACATAACATTTCTGCCACTCAGGCATGAGTCATTTGGAGGCTCATCACTGGTCATGTGACCACTTAGATGTGTCTCTAAGCAACTGTGTACCGCACTGTCACACCAGTGAAAGACACCCTGTATATCATACACAAAGGAAATGGCAGTGTCATATGGCTGGTGTGGTGCTGGGCTGCAGTGGTAACTGTTACCTTGTTGTCGCTCTTGGGGCTTCGTATCAGTACCAGTCTGTGTTTCCTCTTAAAGGCACTTTTTAACTCATGACAGTTTTGGTAATGATCTAGGTCCAGTCGCTCCAGGCATGTTGTTAATTCCTGCACAAGAATCAATATACAATCTGAGTGTTACTTAGAGCTTCACTTAGAAAACATTGTGGAGTTTTTCCAGCTGTGTCAAGATTCTCTAAAGAATGATGTGGACAGCACAGGTCAGATAAAATGGTGCAGAAGGAACTGCATGACATTTCTATTGAGGTCTCTTCTGAGACTTCAGCACAAGCTTCCATTTATTCTTATTGGTGTTTATGAATATAAAAGACCTCATTTATGTTTGTTTATCCTGTGGGAGGTGAAGGCTTCACATGGCTTAATTTATAGCACACTAACATTACCAAACACATCCTAAATCTTGGCAGACAAAACAAATCAATATAAATGTGTTTATTCTATAAAGCAATAATGGCTAACGATAATGTTCCATCATCTGCGGATCATTGATAAAAACTGCCAATCCAGAAAATCTGAGAGGCTCGTTGTTCAATGCTCGACAACATAAACGTAAATGTCGTAAACATATAAACATTCCTGATTATATTGTGTGTGATATTATAGCGCATGTTATTGCAAAAGAAATAATATTCATAATATTTCATCTAGATGTAATGACTTCTGTGGTCATATCAATTGCTGATGATGAATATAAAATATTGTTTCATGTGGAAAGTCACACTGCTAAATTAAAATGGGATTTCACATTAGACTGTTTTAAAGATCACATTATTTTACCTCATTCTCATAGATAACAAGCTCCGTTCGCTCCATCTGAATGTATCGATCCTTGTAGCTGCTCAGGAACTTCCCAGAAGACTTCTTCAGCCATCCAGCCTTCTCGAGGATCTTCACCTCTATGGGCTCGGCTTGCTCCTCTTTCACACTCTGTTTTGCACAGAAAGACGGATTTTAGTATTTTTCAGAGGGCAGAAGTTTCAGTTTGGCTTGGCATGAGTTTCAGATATGAATTCCAAACATGGGAGGGTGAAGCATACAGCAGACGAGATGATCATTTTTGGCCTTCTTATGAATCCCATAACCTTAAACACCTTTTTTAAACTCCTAAATGAAAGGAAAGCTGACGCCCTCTTTTGTAAGCCTCACATCTGTTATTTCTTGTGTCTTTAAGGGATTTAATTTCAATTCCTCACCCAGCACCTAATTTCCTATTTTACTTGAATAGTACAAAAGGTATATGTGAGCCAAGATGTGATAATTTAAAGTAAGGTTTTGCAATCTGGTTTGTAATACTCTCAAAGGCGTCTGTATTTGGAATTCCCAGACTTTTCGACAGGGGTCATGTGAGGAAATTCCTCCAGATGTCTCTTTAGATGTTCATCGGAATGTCTTTTCACTTTCACTGGGCCTTTGGAAAAAGCAGCTTGTACTAGAGAAGGTGCAGCTGGCCGAGGGAAGAAAATATTAGGAATAACAGATTCTGCACCAGGTCATGGGGGTGATGTGGGGGATCTGTGACTGTCTCACATTGCCCTATCCAGGGAACCAACAGGTCACAGTTCTGTTTTTGTAGTTCTGTTTTTGGCTAAACTGGAGCACAGTGCAAGACACATCACAACACGCTAGCTGGAGTGAGACATTGTGTGGGACAGAAAATTCTATATCCTGAAAAACAGACTGGAGTTCATTTGGACCAGCGATGCAAAGTTTGTCCTTGTGCAGTCACAGGCGTTTGCTAGACCATGTCTGATTAGAGAGCAGAAATAGAAATAAGGTTGTTTAAAAGCAGGAAATAAACCTAAAGCTTAACCGTGGCTTAATCAAACAGGAAGTTTTAAAGAGAACCAAACCTTTAGATCTAAACCCACAATTACATTCAATTATAATCAATTATTATTTCTCATGCTGTACTTTTCTGTTAGAACTTTCAAGAAACCCTTAACCCTGTTTGTCATACTTCAGTATGTAGCACAGTATAAAAACCAGCACATGCAAATAAAGTACATGGGTATATTTCCCTTTATCAATCTATATGTGTCACTGTATCTATCCCTGGATCTACACAGGGGTAGTTCATCTCAATTTTGTCATTCATTCATTACTTTCAACAGGAGCTTGAAGGCAGAAAGTCTGACCACTTCAGTCACAATTCACTTTCACTAGACAGAGAAGCATCAAAAATCTCTTCAGGGTTTCTGCAAGATTTCCATAGAAGAAAGTTGCACAGATGTGAGTGAATAACGAGAGAATTGTCATTTCTGGGTGAAGAAACTCTTTGCTGAATCTGCTGGAGGAATCTGTGAGCGGACATCTCTGTGTTTTGAAATATAAATATTACATCATGAGTTCATTTACATGCACACAGTCTCATCAGGGTTAAAAATAAAGAGCTCAGTGATGTGAATAAACACTGAGCTGCTGGGTGTCAGCTCAGCACACATCTAAAAATTAATCTTTCATGCTTATCTTCTCAAGACCTCATTGTAGCTGAAAGCAAACCGAGCCATTTGCTTAAATGCTTACAATTATTTTTGTATTATTGTTTTAGACATAAATATAATTGTGCCAACATTCATTTCTGTTATTAGAAAATTACAATTTAATAAAAAAAATGTTTTTGTGAAATAGAAGATTTGGACCAAATCATGAATAAAACAGAGTACAGAGCACAGCCAAAAGAGCATTTTCCTCTGACAGAGCACAGCCAATAAGAGCGCAGGACAGAACACAGCTAATAAGAGCGCAGGACAGAGCGTAGCCAATAAGAGCGCAGGACAGAGCACAGCCAATAAGAGAACAGGACAGAGCACAGCCAATAAGAGCGCAAGACAGAGCACAGCCAATAAGAGGGCAGGACAGAGCGTAGCCAATAAGAGCACAGGACAGAGCACAGCCAAAAGAGCGCAGGACAGAGCACAGCCAATAAGAGCACAGGACAGAGCGCAGACAATAAAAGTGCAGAACAGAGCACAGCCAATAAAAGCGCAGGACAGAGCACAGCCAATAAGAGCGCAGGACAGAGCATAGCCAATAAGAGCGCAGCCAATAAGAGAACAGGACAGAGCACAGCTAATAAGAGCGTAGGACAGAGCATAGCCAATAAGAGCGCAGGACAGTGTGCAGCCAATAAGAGCGCAGCCAATAAGAGCACAGGACAGACCGCAGACAATAAAAGCGCAGGACAGAGCACAGCCAATAAGAGCGCAGGACAGAGCACAGCCAATAAGAGCGCAGAACAGAGCACAGCCAATAAGAGCGCAGGATAGAGGGGAACACCTTCAAAACACTTTATAAAGCTTCTCAAGATGATTCCTCGAGACACTGGATCATAAAATGTTAAGAAAACATTTTTATGAATTCAAACTGTGACTACATTGAATATAACCTAGCAATTTATTCTCTGTTTTCTAGCCACAGCATAATTCCCAACGTTACATTTGTGTTATTACACAGTTTTGATGAGCTTACTGTTATTCTAAATTGTGAAAAAAATATTAATAAAGAATGCACAAATGTTTCTAAACTTTTGACCATGACAACTGTACTTGCATTTTTGGGTGATATAACTTAGACTAATAGACAAACTTTTAATTACTGACGCTGTTTTCACTAGCAGCTTCATTACACTGGCAGACCTTCAATATAAACATCTCTCTGCTATCTGATGTGTGAAAACCACAAATGCAGCTCCACAACACCCACATTGACTGTGACCATGACCCCTGCTCTTTGTCACTGTCATATAGAACTGGGTATGTTTTTTCACACTGTCATTATGTTTGGATAAATATGCCATCAAATAAGTCCTGATGTACACAAATGTTATTCAAGCTGTTGTGAGGACATTCCCTCACACAAACATCTTTCATTGTTCATTTGTCGATTCAAAGTTAAAGCACTTCTGTTTTATCCTCTGATATTCCAGCAACATTTCAGACATTTTTGTTTGTCAAGGCAATGCAAACTGAAAGACCTTTCGCCTTTATCTAATCAAAGCAAAATAAAGACTCCAGCTCTGTCTCAGTGCACCACATATTAACTATACTGGCTTCAGCTTCTGTTTTTTGCCACTGGGTTGTGTCACTTCCTCCTTTCATTATTTCCTGAAATGACTTCTTCACAAAGTAAGAAGATCTTCTAACAGAATCTACATTTGTTTCACTATATGTTAACAACCTCCTCCCTAAGCAAAGCTACTTTTCTTACACAATTACTATCTATCTAGAGACAGACACAGTGTTGAGAATATACTTAAACTTTTAATTGTCTGTTAAGAAATAGGTGGGCAAAAATGAATCTGTAATAGTGGTTGCTGACAGATATTATGATATACTATAATGCTCGTTCAAACAACATGCCAATACAATTCTTCTCAGAAACACTGTATTGTCATCTGTCTGTCTGTCTGTCTCTCTGTCTGTCTGTCTCTCTGTCATAAAAAGAACAGGAATCAAACAGGACCGCAATTCCTCTCCTGATGTAAACAACATCGTTTATTTACACTTAAAAATCAGTCCATTTCAACTTGAGTTCACTTCAGTACACAACAGTGCTAGAAATAAACAAGTGATATTGAATAAACAAGTACACTTCACTTGATCTCCTGTCAAGCAGAAGTCAGTCTATCAGTCTGGTATCAGTTTTATTAAGTAAATGGTGCCAAAGGTTCAAATGAAACAGTTACAGCCATGGCGCAGCTTCAGTTACGCAAGATGACACAAGAAATCAATGTGAGATGTGCTTTATTTTACACAAATGTCAGGGTTAAACGCATGCTTATAAACGTTCGCGTTCAAATGCGATTGATATGTAGCAAAAGAGAAAGACTGCTAATATACTCACATCTTCCATCATGTATTTATATACATCTATTTAAAATACCGTCCTGCGCACCAGACAACCGCTCGACGCTGCACTTTATCTCGGCTTTAAAGTGATGATTTCTCTTCTCCACCTTCTCAGATGCAACATAACGCTGAAAAACAAGGAACTGAAGAACTGAGGAAGAACTTAGGCTCAGATGTAACGGTACTCTCATGCTCTTTTCCTCTGTCGACCTCAGCAGCGAAACAAGTTTGAGACTTTAAAAAAGTTTTTGGTTTCCGGTAAGTCCCCTAAAAAGCCTCTGAGCTGCCAAGAGACACCACAGCACAAACCGTAGTGAGCCAGTGAGACAACTTCTCACAGCTGCTTCGAAACAGAGCACAAATTTAACACTGCACACTTTCAGTTGCAGGTCTCGTGGGATGCATCAAATGTCTAAACGTTGCAGAACCTACTTAGATGCAGCAATAACCCCCAAAATGCTGTCTAAGTAGCCAGCTCAGTATGTTTCGTGACACAGCCCATCGTTTCTCGCTGGGAGCGAATCAGTCTAATATGCAATAAACGTTTCGGTTAGGTTGATGGAAGCATTCATATAAAGCATTGTGTTCAGAAAACGACACGTTTGCACTGAAAGTCACCCAGTTGCTTTCCATAGGATGGTTTTTTAAGGTTTTCAGAGCCTTAGGGTCCCACAATTTGGCACATACGTCGGAGTCTTCTGCCATCAGGGCCAGGCAAGGGCTGACACGTGGGCGTGGCAGGGGGCTCGGCAGCGCGGAAGGTGCTGCATCTATCATACATGCACCTGTACGACACGTGTTACGTGTTTCGGTCTTGCTCCGCCCAACAGGAAGTCGGCCATTTTGGATCTTCTGAAAAGTGCATGCCAGGAACTTTAAAATACTCCTCTTAGGGATTTCATGGGATTGTCACCAAACTTGATGAGCGTTACGCCAAGACATTAAAGATTCAAAATTACGAGAAGATTTGTGATATCTCAAACGGTGTTGCCATGACAAGGCGGTAAAATAATGGTGAATGATGGGAAACAGAAAGTCTCAAATATCTACAGCACACATTGAACGATTGACATCAAACTTGGCAGATGTGTATTGTGGTGGGCTGATGACATTGATATGACTATTGAGTCACAGGTATAACACCACCAACTGACAACAGTGTGTCAATTAAACAAACATTAAAATTGTCTACATTTAGTCAAGTCACTTCAGACTTGGTCAGAATAATGTAGAGACATGGCTGATATAATGTTCTAAATATTATGTCTAATTTTAAAACCACATTCAGGTGTATTTGAAGCTCTTAACATGCTTGAAATGGTATAAAATTTGTCACACACATCATAGTGATCAGCAATAGATAGGGGCATGATGGGGGGGGTTTTGTAGCACCCTCTTTTGACCAAAGTGATGGGGTTAGTTTTGACGCAGAATTTTTAAATACTGCTCCTCTGAGATTCTCACCAAATTTGGCAAATATTATGCCAAGACATTGAAGATGTTAAATTGTGAATTGATTATTGTCAATAAATGAAACAGGAAGTGTCTCATATTTTGAGACACTACATTATGTTTAGGGTTGTGGGCTGATATAAGAGGCGCCGCTCGCAATTTTGGGCCCTATGACAAAATATGAGGTTGGGCCCCCCTAGTAGTGTTATTACTAATAAAGCAGATCTCTGGGGGCCCCTAAAGGGC
>JAZGTJ010011487.1:0-16865 GCA_036877575.1 Botia almorhae
TTTGGGTATAAACTGGAATTATAATTTTATGTCATGTTTTAACCTCCTTTAAATAAATTTGTTCTTAAATGACGCTTATACTAACACGCTAGTTATTGTTCCCCAAAGCAAGTGTGAGCAATTTCAGAGCAGACAATAAACTAGAACCTGTTCAGTAAACGTCTCATGGCAGATTCTGATAAGAATCCTCTAGTGTACTTCAAAACAGAGCTGCAGGAACACAAAGGCATTGCACAATGCAGAGCTGGTTGCATAAGTCGAGCACATTAAAATGCAGCTTGAATTCCATGCGGCTTTCAGAGTTTTCAAACTGTAAGCTTACAAAGTCTGTGAGTTTTTAACTCTCTTACTTGAAGATCAAATGTTTTGTTTGTAACCATGACCATGAACAGAGAACTATTTGCGCTTAACCATAAACAGGGTCGTTTGTCCCCCCTCATTTACCCTCTCTATTCCTGTCCCTTTTTTCTGTTTTCTATCAAATTCCTTTCTTTACGTCTCCTTTTCTTCTTTTGAAGTCTCCAGACTCTTGTAAAAAAACAGCTTGGTGGTTTCGGCTGAACCCTGTGGAAGGAGAGAGGGTGGAGTTCTAGGTTAACTGTAGACCTTCCATTCAAAGTGCCTGAAGGAGGCGGGGTAGTAAAAGTTAGAATTTTAGAGCGTCTCTGTTATTTATTTTGTTTTTTTATGATTGGCCTTTTTTTACAAGCCGGGGCTACAGCTGCTGGTGTGAATGGCCTGTCTGAGGTGTTTGAGTCTTAATAAAGACCCTGCCAGCCGGGCTGGGGCCTCCAGTCTGTCCGTGAGACCACATTTACAGGCCTCGCTTACGAGCAGGGGCCTCTATTAAAACCTGGCAGGGCTGCACTAAGGAATTTAGGGCAGGAAACAAGAGAAAAACAGGGTTTGTGTGTCAAAAGGTGGAAGGGTGAGGTTGGGGGCTTGAGGTTTGAGGATAACCAAGGGTAAAAGTTGAAAGAACAGTTGTTTCAAGATGACTGTTTGCTTTTGAGGATATGCATAAAACATAACTAAATAAAACTATTTGGCGTCTCGTGTGGGTTGCGCGCGCCTCTGAAGGTTTGATTTGGTGGTTTTGTTTTATGTTCCTCTGTAGCTCATCTGGTAAAACATGGTGCAAACAAGCTTGATTGTACAAAATCCATACGGTCATGGGTTTGACTTCCAGAAAACACAAATGCATACAGTTATATATACCTTACATGTGGATAAACGTGACTGCTGGACGCATATATGTAGAGGTGTCCAGGTCATGATTTATTGTGAAGACTTGACATCATTTGTGTGAGAATTAGCGAGACGATGTAACAAGAGGAACACATCACTCGTCAGTCGACTGTCCTTCAAGAAAGGCGCCGAGCGCAGGGTGGAGTTTCCCCCACGGGGCTGTGTGACAGAGATGAGCTACCTGTCTTATCTCCAGCACTTATCTGTCTGCTGGTGTTAAACTGTGTTTTCTTTTCATTCCAGTGTCAGTCACTTCAGCTTAATCCTCTGAAATACTGCCCCCTCAGGGGGTGAGCTGGAGGAGGGGGGGGGCAAAAGCTAGAAAGAAGTCAATTCTGCACACGTTACCTAGACTTGACTTTTATCTAACTGGCAGTTTGTTTAGCATATGATAATTCAGAGAGCATTAAGGGTTAGCATCTTGTGTTCCTCAGCTCCAGGGCACCGTGAAGGTTTAGCATGAACTCGTGATGGTTTTAAAAGCGCGCGTGTGCTTTTGAAATCAGATACGATGGGGCTGAATGTTTTTTTCTCCACATGTGGCGTTTAATATCTGACTCATTAAATCCTTCTGTCTCGTGTAAATACTGTGAAGTGATTTTATTAGCTGTAGCGTCTGATGTCTCCTGTTCTTCTCTCTTCAGCGGTGGAGACCCAGAGCACCAGTTCAGAGGAGATGGTGCCCAGCTCGCCCTCTCCGCCACCTCCGCCCCGTGTCTACAAACCCTGCTTCGTCTGCCAGGACAAGTCCTCCGGGTACCACTATGGTGTCAGTTCTTGCGAAGGCTGCAAGGTAAACGCTCGTCGCCTCTGACCCGACAAACCTCGTGTTCTGTCATGAATCTGTTACAAACTTCATCTGGATGTTGTGCGACAGCTCGACTGTGTATGAAAGTGTTGCGCTTTGGACAGATGATGCAACACTAATGCAGCTGTGGTAGTTATGCAGTTAATAATGTGGACTGCATGCTGCTGCATTAAATTATAATACCTTACATTTATGTCAAACCAAAAGTTGTCAATATATAACCACTCATATAGTAGCTTGTTTTAAAGACGTGAGGTTAGTGACTGACCTACTCTCTCTGTCTCTCTCTCTATCTCTCGCTCACTCCTGAATGTGGGTTGCAGGGTTTCTTCCGTCGCAGTATTCAGAAGAACATGGTGTACACCTGCCACCGCGACAAGAACTGCCAGATCAACAAGGTCACGCGCAATCGTTGCCAGTACTGCAGGCTGCAGAAGTGCTTCGAGGTTGGCATGTCCAAGGAAGGTGAGAGTTCAGACCCCCCCCAACACACAAACACAAATATAGAGAGTGTCGGAGAGAAGGGTAGACATGTGCATGCTGAGCTGTGCACACAGGTTAGAGTTCACAAAATGTTCATTTCGTGTCTGTGGTTTCACCCACATGAATCCATCAGTGGTAGGTGTGATTTCTTTGGCAGCTGTTCCTCTAGTCGATTTATGACTCGTTACAGATTTGTGTGGTAACAAAGACAACAGAGTTTGAATAAACATGTCTGGGGCATGCGTTTGTTTATCTGCCAGGGTCATGGTGGTGATGTCAGAGAGAGAGAGAGTGGCACACTGGCACTCTATGTGTCTGCCGGGACATGCATGTGTGTGTTTATATGTTAGAGATGTGTGTAGAGGCCGGGATCACATTGTGCTTTTGCTATTACTGGATATCCTGAGAGGAAGGAAAGAAAGGGAGGGGGGCGAGAAAACGGGGAGGGGGTGTAGGGTTGGCAGGGCTCCTGTCTCCCGGGTCAGACTCACCAGAACACCCACCACTATGTCTGATCTGAGGTCAGTTTTAGTATGTGTGATTCTGTGAAGGATTAGACATTAGGTGACATAGTGTCCCTATCATGGCTTCAGTGTTAAAGTTGAGGTTTTCACCCTAACCAGTGTTTAACGACACCAAATTTCATGAGGCCAATTTTTTCTAACAAAATGAAATATATTTTTAGGCCCATTAAGTTTTTTATTATTTGATATGCACTTAATTGAAATGTTGTTTTGGGTGAAAAATGTCATGTAGTTGGCTGCTCAGTTTTGCTGGGAAGCTTCGCCCAGTCTGTTGGTCAAGACACATTGTAAAGGAATTCGACTTGAAATCATCTCCTGTTGAATTTTAGTGGGTTGTGCATCCAGCTACTAACATCAATGTGTGGCGGTGAACTTGACTCGTGGTGGAATTATTAAACCGCTTCTCTTTGCGTCTCTCAGCCGTGCGCAACGATCGGAACAAGAAGAAGAAGGACGTGAAGGAAGAGATCATTCCTCCAGAGAGCTACGAGCTGAGCGGGGAACTGGAGGAACTGGTCAACAAAGTGAGCAAAGCGCATCAAGAGACCTTCCCTTCCCTTTGCCAGCTGGGAAAATATACCACAGTGAGTGTTTTATGAAAACCAGTAAATCGTTCAGCAACTAAATGCGTAATGTGTGCACGGCTAAACCAGTTCGGGTATGAACACATGTTGGTGAAATCTTAAAAACACATCAGACTTTGGATGCACACAAATATAAATTCTTTAACGCCATTTTGTCTTCGCTCTGCTTCAGAACTCCAGCTCAGACCACCGGGTCCAGTTGGATCTGGGTTTGTGGGACAAGTTCAGTGAGCTTTCCACCAAGTGCATCATTAAAATCGTTGAGTTTGCCAAACGCCTTCCGGGCTTCACCACGCTCACCATCGCGGATCAGATCACTCTTCTTAAATCGGCCTGCCTGGATATTCTGGTACGTGCCTTGATTTAGAGCTTGATGCGTTTACTTCATAACATTTGCATAATTCATAACTTCATTAACTGACGCTTGTCTTGTAGATGCTGCGAATCTGCACTCGATATACACCAGAGCAGGACACCATGACCTTCTCTGATGGACTGACCCTCAACCGGACTCAGATGCACAATGCTGGCTTTGGCCCACTTACAGACCTGGTGTTTGCTTTTGCTGGTCAGCTCCTGCCACTGGAGATGGATGATACAGAGACGGGCCTCCTCAGCGCCATCTGCCTCATTTGTGGAGGTACTACAGCATGCAGTTTGTGTTACTGCCAAACTGCTGCCACCTAGTTGTAGCAAGCAGCCCTCTCACTGGATGTGTCTCAATCAGTGGTTCTCAACCTGGGGACGTCTGCAAACCTCAGAGTGGGCTTCAAGAGAACTTAACATGTTTCAATTAAAATGCTAATTGTAAAGTTAATTTAAAAACTCAAAACCACAAAAATCAAGGCTGACAACACGTTAATTAAAATTTAAACTGTAGTACAAAGGTTCTTAACTCCGGTTCTTAAGTTCCACTTTCCTGTAGACTTTATCTCCAACCTTAATAAAACACACCCGAGCAAGCTATTCAGGGTCTTCAGGATTACTGGAAGGTGACAGCCAGGTGAGTTTGGTCAGGTTTGAAGTTGAACTCTGCAGGAAAATGGACCTCATGGACAAGAGTTGAGAACCTCTGATGTGGTACATACATCACAAAGTGTTAATAAGTACATTTACACATTATAATCTAGCACTCAGATTTCATCATGGTTCTGTCTCAGTATTAGATTCATCGGAGGGTTTGCTGACCTGAAGCTTAGCTTTAACCTTCTCTCTTTTTTAGACCGAATGGACCTCGAGGAGCCCGAGCGTGTTGATCGTCTGCAGGAGCCTCTGCTGGAGGCTCTGAAGATCTACGCACGTCGCCGCAGACCCAATAAACCTCACATGTTCCCCCGCATGCTGATGAAGATCACCGACCTGCGGGGCATCAGCACCAAGGGTCAGTTTCTGTTTCGTTTCCTGCTAGATCTCCTGAGGCCCAATCACATGATAAAATAAAAATCACGAATGAAAATTTCAATGTTCATTCAAAATTTCAAAACACATGTTCACCAGTCTCTGGGAAAGGTTTGTATACCTGAAAATTCTGGGAACTTTACAGGAATTCACGTGAATGTAAATTTCCAGTTAATTCCTGGAATATTTTCAAAATTCCCCTAACAAATAGCAAAGTAAATATATCGCTTTGTCACTTGCATTAATGCAAAATACAACCCATCTAACAATATAAATTTGACTTTCATGCAAAATACAGCTCATTTAAATGTACACGCTCCATTACGAAACACGAATGAACTGTGTTAAAATGACAAATAAAAACAACCTGTGCTGTGTTTTTACACCCTTTTGTCAAGAGGTGCGTAGAAATTTATTGTTTCATTTTGAATAGTCACATCCAGAAATGGGAGTAATGATTGGAATAGGAAAAACAGGTCTTTGCTGTCTGCTGTACGTGTGTTTTACCTAATAAATGCAGCAATATTTAGATGTCTGTTGACCTCTTTGTGTATGTTTGTGCTGCAGGTGCAGAAAGAGCAATTACTCTAAAGATGGAGATTCCAGGTCCCATGCCGCCCCTGATCAGAGAGATGCTGGAAAACCCAGAAGCCTTCGAGGACCAGGCTGAGTGCACGGAGAAGAAACCGGAACCCGAACAGCTCGTCCCACCTCCAGCTCTGCTCACTGTAAAGAAAGAGCAGGATGAAGATGCCAGCTGGGCCACAGAGAACGGCAGCGAGCCTTCCCCAGAGGAGGAAGACGAGGATGACGATGATGTGGAGGAGGAGAGAGCTACGGACAGCGATGGAGAAGCGTGGGCCAATCAGGAACCCAATGTGGACATGTCCAGAAAGAGCAACAGAGCTCAGTGAAGTTTCTCCAGCCTTACCTGTACAGACACTCTAACTCTGGCCTCATGGTCTACGGTGAGAGACAATAGTGAGTGGATTGGAGACGACTCACGTAAAAAAATCTCTTCTCAGGACCTCTCAAGCAGAACGAGAGGGAGGGCGAAAGACAAAACAACAGGATTATCAGACAAAATAACTGCCGCTTTTTAAAAACGTTGTTTGCTTTGAAAAGGAGAAGCCAAATGGACGTACACTATTAACAGCTTACTTTCAATGCTTTAAAAATGTTCTTGCATAAGAAAATACAGAATGAAAACTGAAAATATAGTTCTTTCTCTGTTCTCTTTAATGCTTTTAAATATCAATTTGACTTTTCCAACCTTTACATGTTATAAATAAGCCCGTACATATCTATATATACCTTTATATATTTTTGTCCTGTATTTTGTATTTTTTTTGTTCTATTTTGTTTGGATTGCTTTCCCGGGCAGAAACACGAAAAGATAATCGGATAACTGGCAAACCTCCGCTGAGTCGTTGGGTTGGGTTTCTGGGCACTTTGACTCAGCACTGGAGTCATTGATAATCAGTTCAGTGGTAGAATGTCTCCCATTGATCTTTAGGAATAGCGTGTTTTTAGGGGAGTCCCGTTTCGTGTCTTGTTTTCTTTGCGTCATACGAGTCGCTGCCAATTAAATGGTGTGTCTGTGCCAAAGTTTGCAGCTTGTAGGGTTCAGTGTCTGCCAGGGAGCTCAGCTCCAAACAGAAACGCCCACGTCCATTATTCATTACCCAGAATTCTTTGCATCATACCATTTCATTCAACGTGCCCATGCAGCACTGTAGGTGAACTACCTGTGTACAATAATGAAACACAGGAAAGCGTACACATACACACATAACACACATAACACACACACACACACACATGCTTGAAAAATGTATTACATTTATTCAGAACTTGCAAAATTCAGACTCAGGGCATTTCTGTAAGGACCAAACGCTTGGAAACAGGCAATATTTATGTGTTGCTGTCTTACAATGAAAAGAAATGTTTCTGCGTGTCCTATATAGTCATCTGCAAACTTTCATCTCTCTTCGTCATAGAAATACATTTGACTGTTTTTTTTTCCTGTATGTTTGATCCAGTGGCCGTGAACCACTGAACATATCAGAGAAATTTTCAGTAATACAGCTATGACCAGAACTCATGTGTGTGTGTGTGTGTGTTTGTGTGTGTGTGTGTTTGTAATGAATGTGAGGATGGCTGCACTCAAATAAACCAAAAGTTCTTCAGCTCTGGTTCTGAGGTACCTCAGAACCTGTGGTGTACTACATTGTTCAGTGAATGTTGTCTCAGTGGTGCTGTAAGAGCGTGTGAGCTGTCATTCGAGTTGCACCCACAGTCACACGTGTAGCAAACGCGAGCGGAATGTTGAGAGTGTTGCGTCATATTCTACGTCATATTTTAGTTTTCTCGACCCGGCTAATGTATCTTCAGTCTTTTGTTTGTGTTCATCAAATTCTGTTACATAAAAAGCCATATAAATAATATGAGGCACAATAAACATTTCTTTTGAAACATCTTCTCTCTGTCGTTCATTTAAAGGCATGCAGGAGAATGAAACTTCTGTCGTTTACTCACCCTCATATCAGGAATGTGTACACAAAATATTAAAATAATATGAAACATATATATTTGTTGCTGTGATACTGTTTTCCTCACACGTATCAGAGCAACTTAAATTTTATTTAGCTTTGTCAAAGCAAAATAAAATGAACTGTTAACAAGTTTAGCTTATGCGTCGCTGACGTCAAACCTGGTTAGTCCTTCACGTGTCCGGTTTGAATATGCGCGTGCGGGATATGGCGGAGCCACGCTGTGTGTATTAGAAAGACTTGCCGGTATAAACTGCTGTTATGTGACTGGTTTCGTGCTTTTTACCACAGGACGTGAAACGACACGAGGGTGAGTTAATGCCGTTTTATTTTGGTGTAATATTTTTCTATTTAAAGTGTTTAATGCATGTTTAATGTTTTAAGAAACGGAATATACTGACAATATTTGTACCAAGAGAAGATAATGTGTTTATACATTCGCAATTTAACAAAAAATCTACCCTGACCTAAGAACTATAACGCTGTTAAATACTAGAATGGGTTTAAAATATAAAAGTTTGGATTCTTTTGGCATATCTTGAAAACTTTACCTGCGTTGATTATGCAACTAATTAACACAATTAACACGGTTTACACTTTTGCAGTTAAAGAGGACACTGACGAGATTATTATGAATTTCATTACCGTATCTATATATGAAATATATTGAGTAAATATATTTATTAATATTATTTTAGTTTAAATATAATTTGCAACTGTTCTTTAATATAACAATACGCGTGCTGAATAAGTTTGACTCCAGCAGAGGGCGATAATGCACCACACATTTCTATCCTGCAGCCTGGAGAACTGGTTGTCATTTATCAACCAGTAACCACCCACAAACACGACCGAGACCAAAACTAATGGATTCTGTCAGTGTGCCCTCATTTATCTGCATGTGTCATACAGTAATTACCCAAGAACAAAGAAACAGTTCTGCATTACTCATGCCGCGAGACAGCCCATTAAAATACGTTAAATGGCCTAAATTAATATAAAAATCAGTTTCACCAAAAAGATTAAAACGAGTCTTTTAGGTCATTAAATACGCGGTAATTAAAAAGAAAAATAGTTTAAAATCTTTAAATATTCATTTTGATAACCTTTTATTTGAACCTGTTTTGACAACGAAGCCACGAGATTTCCCTGTTTCTTTACAAGGCTGGATTATTTTGAACAGCACATGCAGTAGATTGAATGTTCTTTAATATTAAAGTAACTCATGTGTGTTTATATGTTAATTCATCATATCCATGTATATATAATGCAGCCATATATTTTGGCCCAGCACAGCACCTCAGAGGTTTAAACTTGCCCTCTTTATTTGCACACAGAGGCTAACAGTACACGGTTTATTTATTCTTGGCTTGAGGGTATAGCTGTAAACAGTGGTATGGGAATTGTAATTAAATGATTAGTATAATTAAACTTTATTAAACAGATCAATAAACCAGAGCTAAGATTATAACAAAGCCTATACATTATACCCCAGTTCACGAGGACCCTATGTATTCAATTCCAATGAGGTGTTGCCATGGGAACACAAGGCAGAGGGCGAGGTGATGGAATTAAAGAGACAGGACATGTTTTTTATTCACTGCAATCGCGCTCAGCTTTATGCGTTGCTATACGGTTGCTAGGACGGTGTGTATAGTTCCTGGATATGCTTTGGATCCCTCCATTACTATAGGATTCAGGATTTTGTGAGACAAAATCATGATTCTGATCTTTTACAAAGATATGTCTGCTCAAGAAGTGCCAGTTTCAGGTAGACCTTCATCTGTCCTTCACACAAATGCAGAACTAGTTGTTGTGGATTAACACTCAGAAAACTAATAGTTTGAGCAAACTAAGTATAAGCAATGCAGATAGATAGATGAATAGATGCAGTAGATAGATAATAGATGGATGCAGAAAAATAGATAGGAAAGAAGGAAGAAACCGGAGTATAGGAGGAAAAACACTCCAGAACTGTGTAAAGGTATTGAACAGTAAAAGAAAGGAACGACTCTCATAACTTGCCCAGCAAGAAAAGACTAAAAACTAGCTGGCCGAGTTTAATGCAGTTCAATTAAGTAATAAAATGCAAAATGACTTAAAATCATTCATACGTTCCTAATGTACAGAAAAGACTCCAGACGCTCTCTCAGTGTTCTCCTGAGAGTCTGGAGGAGACAGAAACTGCATCATATATGTCATACATTCACTGCAGGAGAACAAGCAGAGCAACATCTTCAAGGCAGACATGAAATAAGTGGCAGAAATGCTGCAAAAATATGCATGAAACACTGAACGCAGCTGAGAACAGAATAAAAACAGTGAAGAGATGGGCAGAGAGAGAGAGAGATGGGAGAGAATGGAAATTAAAGGTGAGAGAGAGAGAGGAAGTGCTTTGGGAACAGGGTGCGAGTGTTGTAATGGCGAGGTGCAGCGCTGTGGCCCCGGGCTCTTCATATCTTTTACATTTCTAATTAAAAGAGATAAAGAATGAAGGAGTCATCAATCCTGCTGTGATTTCCCTGTTAAGGTTTTAGAGGCAGCCGTAAAGCAGCCCGGCTCCATTGATTTTATAATGAGCTCCCGCCACACGGCGAGGGGAGAGGTGGAAACAAACGAGGGAGACAGAGAGGGAGAGGTATAGAAAACACAACGGAGGAAAAATTTGGGGTGAAGGTCAGCAAAAAGTGGTTAAAAAGCAAGAGAGGGTAACAGGAGGGCAAGGGTCCAATTCTCCACACGTATCTGTACAGGTGAATGAAACGTCCTGCGTCCATATTAAAACCAATGTGTGTGTAAATGACATCATGTGTGTTGAGTGACCTAAATAAACCAAATAGTGGATTCGAATGTGGATGCTTCAAATGATAAAAAAGACAACAGACGTGTGACGGATTAACAACATTTTATTACCGAAACCCTAAACAAAACCACATAACCTCAAAAACATGTTAGATCGTCGATGTAAGAATAACTGCACAAATCAAACATCAAGTTTGAGACCTGCGTTTACTTCAGAATGAAACTTACTTAGTTTGTAATATATGACTAATCGACTAAATATGTATTTATTGTCATAAACAGGTTACTGATGAATGTGATATGGCTGTCAAAGGTTTTGCTGTGCCCACTAAGAACTCTGAGAAAAGACAGATTTGGTAGTGAAAGTTGAAACATATGAAAACAACGTATTCGTTTCCAGAGTTCTCGACACTGACGCACTAGAGTTACAGCTCAAATCAAGAGAAACATACAAGCATACAATACAAAAGTGTGAAGTACAGCAGAGTAACAACAAAAACATGTTTGTTTGAGGTGTAACAATGTCGACATCACGAGGTAGTTCACCTGAAAATGTATCATTCACTCACCCTCATGTCATTGCAAACCTGTATGACTTTTTCTGCTGCTGAGGAACACAAAAGAGGATGTTTTGAGGTACGCTGGTAACCAAACAAAAGTGGCACCCACTGACGTCTATTGTACAGACGCCAAACCTCTGAGACCTTTCTCAAAAAGTCTTCAAAATATCGTGTCACAGGTTTGGAATGGCATGAGGGTGATTAATTTTATGAGGTGAACTGTCCTTTTAAAATCAATACAGATGATGAAATGTTTTATGAAAAGTAAATACCATATTATAGAAACTAACTAAACCGGACTCTGCAGTAAACATGACAGCAATAACAAGTCAACAAAAAATCCTTTGACTACAGTGAGCACAACTGGAAAATATTTCAAACCTGAAAAAAAAACGTGGGTTTTTAAAATTTGATAAGTTTTTCATCGTTTGCAGTTCTCATCATTTGCACTTTTTAATGTATGCATTAAAATATTCTCCCTCTGAATGTAATTTAAAAGTAATCGGGCATCTTGAAATGACATTATTTCCTCTGGTATAAGCTTCACTAAAGTTTAGCCCTCACAGAATGTTGTGCATTCAAAACTAAAGGCATCTAAAGTCATTTATTCTGAAATCACACTCAACACGAGTTCATTAAACTCAGAGCTTGATTTCTGTCAGGCACTCAATCTCTAAACCGTTCCACTCACAGGACAAACTGATGCCTTCACATTAAATGACTGTATGTTTTTAACTGTGTTTCAAACCCCAAAGCATAAATGTGTTAAGAATAAATGTTGCTAGATCATTTAAACGTCCGTGGTCAAACCATGAATCAGTATAATGCACAAAACAAGCAGAAATACAACAAGCACCTGATATAAATTCAATCCAAATCAAAGCTCATGTATATGAATGTTGCATTAACATGACAGTAAACTTCCTGAAGGGAACCAAAAGTGCCTCTTATTTAAATAAGACGATCAATCGCTGGTGTATCTTATTGTGCATATTAATGGTATAAATGAACTTTTAGGATGTTGCAAACACCATTTAAAACGGTTTATCATAAACCCACCCAAACTAAACCCAAAAATGCTAATTCTGTCGTCTTCTCACCCTTTTGTTGTTCCAAACTTTTTTCTTCTCTGGAACACAGAATCTGAACAAAATGTAGACAATATTTTTGTTCATACAATGACAGCAAATGTAATTATTTTCTTAAAAATGACATGCATTATATTCAAAAGTGTTTCGAAGCGTTACGAGAGGGTTTGTGTGAGTAACAGACCAAAAATTAATTTACTACTGAAGAATAAGCGTCACCTCGGCCACTGTTAACAAATCTCATGTGAGTTTGCATATTTATTCAAATACGACTTCTTAAGACATCTCACATCTGACGAAAAAAGCCAGTCATCGCTGGTACTAATGTGTCTTGTACACAGCTAACACACCACCCTTAAATATACACACATATTGCACAAACGTGTAGTTTTGTGTACAATGTGTACAAGATCTGAAAATTAGTGTAAGATTGTCAATGAATATCAAATTTTAGTTTTGGAATGACACAATGGTGAGAATAAAGACGGAACTTTAATTTTGGGCTGAATTCTTTCAAAGCCTGAAACTTTGTGCTTCAAATTATTACTGATTCTTTTACAGATATAAATATAAACTTTGACCAAACTCGGGTAAATCGTGAGAGACCATTCAAATACATAAACAAGCCTATCTCTCTCTCTCTCTCTCTCTCTCTCTCTCTCTCTTTCTCACACACATGGACACACACACACAGTTGATGTGTGTAAACTCACACATCCGTTCAAGGTGTGAAAAACTAGGTGAGAGACTTAGAGGTCAAACAGCTTGTGCACATTCTAAGTGCATATAAAGTACAAAGCAAACTGCATATTTAAAAACGCACGTCAATAAGATATAAAGTGCAAATGTTTCTAAATATAAAAAACATGTACAATTTTGAGGTGGAGCAAAGCGGTCCACAGTGTGCCCCGGCGGCGCTGTCAGATCTTGCAGTTCTCCTCTTTACCACAGGGGGCTCTCTGCCAGATCTCTGCATGAGACACAACAAAGAGTGAGTTTTGGAAGAAATGGTGTATTTATAGATGGCAAAGCTGGACGGAGAGCAGATGGATGGGGGAGGGAAAGCTACGGAGGGGGTGGTAGAGTTAGGGAGAGAGAAGATGCAGGTGAAGGAGAGGCGAGAGAGAAAAGGTTTTAATGATGCTGAAAATTGGCCGGTGAGTGTTGACTACCTTTCCGTAAATCACTGCTACAGCTTCCTGTCAACTTATCTGTCCTTATTTCCTCCCCTGACTGAACCTGCCCTGTTCCTCTCTCTCTCGCTCTCTCTCTTCTCCCTCACTAATTTTACGAGTTGGTATTCAAAACTTCCATCTCCTCACCATATTCACCCCGTCACCATAAATAAAGGGCTGCATTGGTGCGCGTGTGTGCGCAGAGACGCTGGAGGAGACGGACTGTGACAGGCAGATATAACGCGTGGCGTCGGGTGAGAGAAGGGCCGAGTGTTTTCTGCCACAGTGACACATTTACTCGTGTGGGTTGTGTAAGAGTGTATGTGAATCTTTCTGGCCGTGTATGTGTGCAGGTCACAGATAACGACAGTGTGACTGATGGGGTTTATAGACAGTGAATGTGTGTGTCTGCTGTACCTGAGTGTACTGTCTCTGTCAGGCAGGAGGAGAGCCGTCTCCTCTCCAGAGCTGAGCAACCCTGACAGCGCTGCATCAAACTCCTCCTCCTGCAAAACAAACACACACATCACATGTACATACACATCACATGTACACAAACACCACATAAACACACACACACACACACGCACCACATAAACACACACACACGCACACACAAACAAACACACACCACATAAACACAGACACATCACATGTACACACACACACGCATAAAGGACTTATTTATGCAACATTTAAATTCTAATCATAAAATATAATGCTGATTTTTTTGTAAACAAATTTTTTAAACCACACAATGCAACCGTTAATTCCTTCACACAGAATCTGGTTTGGTCACATTTCCTGAAAGCTACAATTTGACCTCAGATTCAGTGGATCCTTTTAACCTGCTACATTTCTGATATATTCTACAACAGTCCGTTTATTTTCTTTATCTGGAGGCTACAGCTGATTTTTCATTAAAAACTCTATTCAGTCAGTGATACTAAGAGTAAGTTGATGTTTTATCACTTGTAACATTCTTCTAAACATCTATTTTTACGCATTTAGCCTTTTCAACAGCTTTACAAATTCGTCATGCATTCGACCTTGTTTACAAACGTACTTGTGTAGCATTTAATAACATGAGATGCAGTGCTAATGGGAGCAGATCCCGTCACAGCACAAGATGGAAGTAACATTACTACATCAAAAAATGTCATTTTTCACTAGATACTTTCTACACAGTTATTGGATGTACTGTGGTGAGGACACAAAGCCTCACCGACTCGGAGCTGTGAGCGTGTGTGTGAGCGCTGGGCTGGTGTGGAGATGAGAGAGGAGCAGGCTGGCTGATGACCACCATGTCCACACTGGAGGGGTGTCTGGGAGAGGGTGGCGGGGTGGCTGGGAGCAGCAGGTCCGGTTGAGGCTGCTCACACAAGCTGTAGTGGTTCAGAGATCCAGAGAGGTGTGTGTCCTGCAGGGCCTCGGGGTTCTCGTCCTCCGAGTCTGACAGCAGGGGACTTTCTCCACGGCCTGCCATCACAAATCACAGATAAGCCCTTTGATGACAGGCGGCCTGTTAGCTCATTCTGTGTCATTTTTGCTCATTTGCATAAGTAGAAGTGTTGTGTTACACTTCTGGTGTATAACAGGCGGCGTTAAATAGTCTTACTTCACATCATTAGCCTTGTTTACGACTTTTGACAAGTGGCATAAAGTCTAGTCCACATTAAAGCTTTTCCAGGCCAATAACCGCCCACTTAGTCTGCCCAACTGATCAACATGCAAAGTGACCAACCGTAGTTTGCTGTCTTTATACTTTATTAAGAGGAGGAATATCTGTCTCAAACAAAACTCCTTTCAATATCTTTAAAAGATTAGATCTCAAAAATCTGTTTATGTTGACACCCAGGAATTGCACAAAGCTGACCAATCATATTGCAGCTTGCTGCTCCATTTAAGTGGGCACTGCATCAGACCGTCTGAGAACAGGTGCGCTGTCTGAACGTGAGGCAAGTGTAAAGTTATTAGCCTGTAATCTAAATTTAAGTTTTAATTTAGAGTTAATTACAGTTGTGTAGTGTAGCAGTGTTGTGGGCTGGGTGTGATATGTCATGTGATGTGTCAGCATTGCCTAGGGCTGTATAATAGTGTTGTGCGGTGATGCGATTTTATGATGTGACTCTCAGTCGCCCCGGAGTTCTGTGGCATTGTTGCATGAGGGCAATAAAGAGAGCAGCTCACAATAGTGTTGTTGTGTAGTGATGTTTGTAGAGAATTACAAAAGCAGCACGACTCACTGCTGTGCAGCAGGGCCGTCTCACTCCATCTGGAGTCAGTCAGCACCTCCAGTCTCCTCTCCAGCTGACGGCTGTACTCCATCACTTCCTGCACACACACACACACAAGCCTCACAGAATGAAAATAATGTCACTGTAACCGCACTGTCCATCATCCCTAAATCTTTATAAAGTGTGTGTGGATTTGTGTGTGGAAACAATGTGTGTGTTTAAAAGAAAATGTTTATCTGCAACCTAATATTGGAACAGTAAACAAACTGACAGTCACTTAAAACATAAGCGTTGCAGGAAACGTCGCAAATAAATATTAAACAAGCAACAATCACGCTGTTAATACGTTTACATGATGCCAAAACAACATGACGTGATGGTGTTAGAAACAAAATTATGTCCAATTTTGTATGTTTTTAAGTGCTGTTGCCTACATTTTCATGCTGCCAAGTGACGTAACAAAACTGTCTGTGTGATATTCTTACACTGGTAACACATTAACACATAGAACAAGTAAAAAAGTAATCACACCTCAAAAGAACAATTTAAAGTTGACAGTTGATGAAACATTAGTGTTTCACACTTTACTGAATATTTCACACAATCACTTTTCTGCTTTTAACATCCATCTGCTTGTTTTCTGTTTGAAGTGTATTTACTCTGTTTAAAAACAGGTTTTAAAGTGCAATTGTTTTACCATTACCGTCTGTGATAGTTAAACTATCTGTGAAAATGGCGCCATTATGCGTTTTATCTGTCTGGTGACATTGCCATCTACTGGCCTGGCATGTAAAATACAGCAAGTGAAAAGTGCAAAGATAAACTTTCCTGTTTTTAGTACATCATTGTTGTGTAAATCCTGTGACGCACAGACTTTTGAGACTCCTCTGATAAGAATCAGAGTATTCTGGGATGTTCTGTGAACTTGCCTGTATCTCTGTCTGCAGCTGCTCTTTCTCTTTCTGAGCGACTCGGAGACTGGCCTTCAACTCCTGCAGCTCACGACGAGCCTCGCTCAGCTGAACCTGAACACACACACACACATACACAGCACAACACACACACAAACAGACACACACACAGCACAACACACACACAAACACACACACACACACAGCACAACACACAAACACAGACACACACATACACAGCACAACACACGCACAAACACACACAGACACACACACATTTCAACAAGAGCACTATAAACCTATCACTATTGTTTTAAAATCTATTATTTACGTTACTTTTACTAATATTATTTATACCTTAATTTTCATGATATGAATTTAATAACCCGTCTTAACCTCAAACAACATAATTTAAATATAATTATATAATATAATATATATAATATATAATATAATAATATAATTTTAATTATAATATTTATATTGAAAATGCTT
>JAZGTJ010011488.1:0-16864 GCA_036877575.1 Botia almorhae
CAGATTGCAGCTTCAACTTATCAAGATTAAAATATTTCATATTTTAAACTGTTTAGCTCTTCTTTTCCTGGAAAACAGATCAAATGTTTGCTCGAATGAGCACACTTAGTCCCAATGAATGTGGTATTTGCATTAAATCTAACTTATAAAATCTATCAACTCTAGCAAGTTGATTTGCATAGTGATTTGAAAAAACTAATTTCACAAAAAATGTTGCACAAGCTACAAGCTACAAGTCAGACTGTCTAAAAATGGGCCTGTATGCAGTTCAGTAGGTTTTGAAACTCAGCTCTTGACCCCTGACAGTCTGGCTTCAAGATTAAAGTCCACCGGCTGCACAGATGATTGTTCTAGAATACAAACAGTGACACAAAACACGAGCGAAGATTCATGACTAAAATTGCTGTAAATTAATGTTTTAAAATGTATAGATGATGTGTATACCACATCACTGTTTTGTGTATCAAACATAATGTGCTTTGAAAACGTACATGCTTTCTTATTTATTATCCCAGTTCTCCAAACGTTGGCTAACGTTCCCTATGTTCATGGTGATCAAAAGACACTCTTGCTGTAAAGTTTGAACGTTTTTTATTGTTATATATCACATATATGAAAAATTTTTCCTAAGTAGTTAATGGAACTTTTTTAAACGTTACAGAGTTAATAAATGTTTGAATAACGTTCTTGTAACCAAGCAATAACGTCAATACAACGCCAAAAAAACTGGACGTTTTGAACGTTCCCAGAACCTTGCATTACTCTAACATTACACTAACATCTTGAACGTTTTTAAATTTAATGGAAACGTTCTTACAACCTAAAATTGTTAGGCAGGTTCCTGTCTATTACTGTAAAGCTGCTTTAAAGCAACACGCAGAATAATAACTGGTTAGCAACTGTAGACTCGCAAATTATCACATGATTGTGATTTTAATAGGAGCATTTTATGAGCTCCAGGGCATCTGCGGTCTCATAACGAAACAGATACATGAAGCCAGCGCATGTCACCGATCGCGCGGCTGCAGTGACCGTCTCTGAGCGCTCACCCACCGGTGTAAGGACGGCAGTTCATCGCTGTCGTGCTCCGGGTCTCTGGTGTTCGGAATAACCCCGATGATGGTGCTTTTCAGCGAGGTGCCCTTCAGCAGCCTGCTCTTCACCAACTGCATGTTTCTCGCCGTATCCACGCCGATTCTTACGGTCGAACCGGGTAACAGCACCCCGTCGTGAGTGCACAGCAAAGGCAACCGGCTGGGGATTTGAATGGCGCTATCGGAGGACATCGTGCAAAGTTTGCTTAGACTTTTTGCAATTAAACCTCTAATCGCTTTAAACTATGGCGCACGGAACGCATCGTATGACAAACCGGGACGAATGAAAACAGGAAGCTGAAGTACGGAAGGCACAGTAGGACAATTCGGACGCGCGAATGGAAACGCCTACCTTTACGTAACCTCCAATGTACATAAACTCACACTGTGTTTGTCTTTCATATTTGGCTGTGTGTGTAAAGGTTGAGCTGTTGCTAAGCTGTATTTGTGAGGGTTATTTAAAAAAATATACACTATTTCATAGTATATAGCATAAGTATAGGTTAAAAATATTTTAAACTAGCTTGCGAGGGCATTAGTTAATCGTTAGTAAAAGAGAAAGGTTAAAAATGGGCAAATTTGCATTAACTTTAATATAGTAACAGGTTTGTGTGAGGGTTAGGTTTAGTTTTGTTATATAAAAAAACATTATTAGCTTGGCATTAAAATAATGAATGTCTGTGAGATGTGCTCACAAAACACAGTGAAACAAACCAGTGCGTCTGTTTGCGTGTCTAGGTGAGTGTTTTCATAAAACGAAACATCGTTTATAGCAAATAATACATGTGGACACGTGGGGGAGACAACGAGTTTATTTTCCAGCCATTTTTTTACAACAGTTACCAGAACATTCTGTGGCACGAGTCCAAATAAATAACCTAGATTAAAATCTGTGTATAAAACATACGCGCACCTGATATCCGCCCCGCCGGAACACTCGAAACGTTTTGCATGAAACATTTATTAACACTTTGGTACGATCTCTTGACATTGAACCAGCAGTAAAGCACAAAAGAGCCTCTGAGCACGAGCTACAGCGCCGACTAAGCCAGCAGTCGGCACGACACTAGCATGCAAATGATATTTATACAAAAGGACGTCATTTATACATCTCACCTTAACAAATTCAAGAACGTGTCTCGACGCGGTAATGATGATATACTGTTTTGGCATACATCAAAAACACACCGGATTTGTTTCCCTCAATTTAAGTCACAGTGGCAATGACCTTGAAATGATCAATAGAAAACACTACACTGAAAAGTCGAAGCTGCTCTCCACCACAGAGCACACAGAGGTCGTATATTTGCAAACAACTGCATGAATATGTGCACATATAAACTGGCGAGTGAACAGATGGATGGATGAAGGCATAGAGGTACAAAGGTTTGGCTGTAGATGATGGAGAGCATTAGCTGCAGGGTCAGTAGAGTGTCGTGGTTTCCTTCCATCAGCGTTCCGCAGGTAAAACAGTCAATTACTAAGACGAGGGGTGAGCACACACGCTGCGTGTCACTGCATAAACCACGTAAACGCCCATATAAACCAACACAGAAATGTGAAGACAGGACTGGATCCGCTCAGATCTCCTGCTACGATGTTTTTTTCCCTTTTCTCCAGTTGACGTCACAATCTGGGGAAAAAAACAGCACAGATAAATGGTCACGGTAATTCACTGGATTATGACATAGTGAGAAACTCACTGAACAGAAATAGGTGCTAATGCGCGGGCTAACCACCGCCACGCCGCTAAAGGCACCAAGATAAACTGGTAGAAGGCACAAAGCAGACATGTTCAGGCTAGTAAAGACATGTGGAGTTTTCAAGGGGCTTTATGTCCTGTAGTCAACCTCAGACAAAGCCAGAATCATGCCACCATCTTGTTTATTATGGAGGGGATAACGATGGTAATGCATTTTTTGCATTTTGCATTTTTTGCATTGCTTCACAAAGGCCAAGGGTCGACCACAGACATGCATCAACAAACATCAGGAGTTTCCGGCTGGTGCTACTGTATGCATACATTTTTTAGGATTGGGGAAAGGGTGAGGTTATCAACAAAAAAAGTGTTGGAATGGTGGAAGAATTCTCCTTGTGGTTGGATTCCCAAATTTCCCAAAACTCTCCTAGTGGTATAAATCATTAGATCTTGACTGTCTGACCTCAAACCCATGAAAATACCACCACCGACTGAGTGAGTTGACCATTGCTGCCAAAGAAATTCCCAAAATTCCAGTTTTTAAAAACAAGTACTCTCTGTTAAAACGATTCAGCGGGTCGCCATACAGGTGAAAGATTTAAGAGGTTCATGTTCAGCAAAACGTTCTTGCAGTACTGTAGAACATTCATCACATTTCTGTTACATGATGGAAACATTAGGGAAACGTTCTTACAACCTTAAATTGTCCGCTGGAAATGTTTCTTAGATAATTCTAGAGGAACCTCAGATGAACCTTAATTCTAGAGGAACCGCGTCAGAGGAATGCGTCAAAGATGTTTTATTCAGCACCACTGAGTGTACAATCTTTTGTGGATTTCATTAATATATTCAGTTCTAAAGGTCTAAAGGTTTTACTTACGGTCAGTTTCATCGTCGTGGTTTTTTGGAAAGCAATCTTTGAAAAGGCAGAGCATGGTCCTGTAACAGTTATCCAGTATTGACTTTGGTGTAACAGATTTCCATCCCTGGTAATTCTGGTCTTTCAAGTGATCCCAGATGGTTTGTATGCTCTCTGGAAGCTCACTCTTTATGACACATTTACAAAAACACAGACATATTTTCAAATGACTATAAATAAAGAATTAGACATAAAGACTCACAATGATCAGAAATGTACATCTGCAACATTTTCTTCAAAATTAAGAAGTTCCAGTTTAGTTGTAACCGATCCAGTAATAAACAATATGGCCAGATTTACAAAGAAAAACAGCAATTAAACAAACACTATTCAAAATGTGACTATAAGTGACATCAAAGTGGCAATAAGAGAAAGAGATGACATCATTGTTCTAACCTCGTCCTCCTCTCCTAGATGCTGTTGGTAATATACTTCCTCAAATTTCTTGAAGAGGTTCTCCAGGTGGAAGAGGTATTTACGGCGAGTTGGATGTCTCTCTGGCAGCACTCTTAAAACCCTCTTTATACCCTCCAAACTAACATAAAGCCACAAATCCTGAAGATGTGTCGGCTTCACCAGCTCGTCTTCCCTCTAGAACCAGATAAGATGTAAGAAATGAGGAGATGCAATAATAAAGGAAAATGTTTCCATCTTGATTCAAATGTTTCCAGTTTGATTAGACGGGTCTTGATTTCCAGACACGGTTTCAAGTCAAAGTCTATGGAGTGAAGTCAAAGGTCACCCTTGGGTCCATGTACTAGTTTAGGTCAAATAAAGGTCTGTAGTAATTGTATGTCTTAATTGATTTTTGAAGGCAATACAAACAAGTGAGGCCAACAACAGAGTATGCAAAAGCAAAGTGAATTTTATAAACTGACCAATTCTTATCGGATTGTTAGTTGAAGTAACATGTTACAATAAACTACCAATATTTGAGTAGAACCAGATTCATGTGGTGGGGCAGCTGGCTTGTCAAATCAATGAGAAATGAAAAATAACTTGCTATTATATTGATCCAATTGTAGTTATGAATCATGGTAGTATCTGTTCATGCTGATTTTAATTTAAAAACTCAAAATCATGCAGTATTTTTACTATACAGTACAGTAAAATGCAGTAGAAAATGCATTACTGTAATTGATTTATTTTGATTTTGCGGTAAAACAAACTCAGACCGTTTCAGAGGGGGTTTGGTTCTGACTGAAGTCTAAGTCACAAGTCTTGAATTCTGGATATTGGTGATAAACAGGAAAAATGAGCACGATTAGCGTGGGAAGTTGTGGACAGTGTGGCTTTAGAACACGATGGAAAGTGAGTCAGAGGGTTGGCGGGGGACTGGGTCACAGGGGTAAGGAACTTACCAGTCGGCTGATGTTGTGTAGCCTGTACACCTCTTCATAAGGCACTTGAATGGTATAGTTAATAGGAAAGTTCATTTTCTGTAAAACATAAATGTAAACCTTTTAACAGCATGTCATTTATTTCTACTGTCTCATAAGTCAAACACTGTATCAATGAATGTAACAATATATAACTTTAATAGGAAAGGTATTATGCATCTGTTTACCATAAAACGCCTCCTGAGGGTTATGTTCAAGCTGTCTTTTACTGTTCTCAGAGATACACAGCGCTCTGGTGATGCACTTATGCATATTGGTAATAAACAAATAAAACCTAGGGAAGCAGAAGAGGAAAAAACGTTTGTTTACTTGCAGTTACATAATGTTCGTTTTATTCACAAACATTTTGAGGATCATTTCAAGGGCGTGAAACATTTAATACCGTATGTTTACAGAATCAGCTTTTACTGCTGATGTTTTGGTAACTTTTATTATGCATGTTACAGAGATATGGCGTGATGTCTCCTAGAGGATGCTTGTAATGAAGTGTGAAGTTACCACAAACCACAGCCTGACTTACAAGGAAAAATATTTGAACACGTTGACAAGCACCTATTGTGCGCTGATGCAGAAAAATAGCATGAAAAAACTGTCAAAATCTCTTCCAAATTCCTTTTTCTCGTCCCACAAACAACAAACACAGAATGCCACAATACAACAATTCCAATCTACCATAATACACATGTGATCAAACCACATATGTGCACTGTGTATGAGACGGACACACAGTGAACTGGCTATTTTCTCCTGAAGATAAAAGTCAAACAGAAGCAGATGAAGTGAGGTTATAATCCTCAGGCTATAGCTCGGCTGCTCCTGTATCTATTTTCACAGGAGAGTTTTATTGTTAAAGATAAGTGATTCTGACTGCTTAACCCAGGGTGGAAATACAGAGCACCAGCAGTCATCTGTCACATACTGTGGATCACAGTGTGGTTTAGCCTCTGTGGTTTAGTTGCACTAAAGGCAGTTACACATAGACTGACAGTCAGCAAAGTCCATGAAACAGACATCCGAGGGCTAAAGGAATTGAGGTTAGTGTCCAACCTCAACCCCCACCTTTTGGCTAACTTACACTGGGTTGCCTGGCTTGGTATCACCTCCCTGCCCTCTCCTTTACCTCATGCATTTGTCCGGTCTGTGTCACTCTACCTCGCACAGGATGTGGTGACATTAACAGTCAGTTCTGAGTTTTTTCCCCTTAATTTAAATTTCGGGGTTTATTAACCTTTTTATTTAAAAAGCAGTACAGACAGGAGAAACAGCTAACAGAGAACGTTCTCTCAAAGTTATCAGAAAACGTTCTTGCGGTAACATTAGTAAAACTTATGTAATGTCATCTATCACATATTTTTAAAATGTTACTTTCAAGCTGTTAGTGGAATGTTTACATTACAGAATTTAAAATGTTTTAATACGGTTCACCAAGCAATGACGTTAAAACAATGTCTAAATTTGATGTTTTCAATCTTCCTAGAACATGTTTTAGTTCATTAATGGAAACATTAGGGGAACGATCTTACAACTTAAAATTGTTAGCTGGGAAGGGGGAGAGAGGGGTAATGGGATCAGAACTTGACCCAGGCCGGATTCAAACATGGGCCTCCGTGGGCCAACAGAGAAGATCTGAATTCTTCATCACTTTCTACAGTAACAGCACTACACACAGTAGCTCTTCTTAGCCACATGCTCAGCCTAACACTCATTTTAGGAGAAAGAAGGTGATCAGATATACAGCTTTTTAAACCACACACTCATAGTTTCAGTTTTTTTCATTTGCATGTCTTAAATTGTTGACTAAGCTCACGTAATCAGCCACAGAAGTTTCCACTAAACAGCTGCATGTTTCAGTTTTTGCTGGTCGTTGCGTAAGAACACAAGACTCTCTGTCCAGTTAGCTGAGGAAGTCATCAATCATATTGTGTTCTTTTGAGCCACTGCACAAAACATTTGTCCATCACTGTTACATCCAAATTTCCCACACAAGCTTCAGGACAAGCATGCAACCTCACATTATAGAGATGACATGAATGCAATCTCACATTATAGAGATGACATGAATGCAACCTCACATTATAGAGATGACATGAATGCAACCTCACATTATAGAGTTGACATAAATGCAACCTCGCATTTTAGAGATGACATGAATGCAACCTCACATTATAGAGATGACATGAATGCAATCTCACATTATAGAGATGACATGAATGCAACCTCACATTATAGAGATGACATGAATGCAATCTCACATTATAGAGATGACATGAATGCAACCTCACATTACAGAGTTGACATGAATGCAACCTCACATTATAGAGTTGACATGAATGCAACCTCACATTATAGAGATGACATGAATGCAATCTCACATTATAGAGTTGACATGAATGCAACCTCACATTATAGAGTTGACATAAATGCAACCTCGCATTTTAGAGTTGACATGAATGCAACCTCACATTATAGAGTTGACATGAATGCAACCTCACATTATAGAGATTACATAAATGCAACCTCACATTATAGAGTTGACATGACTTAAACACTGTCACTTACCCAACAGGCCCCTGAGGAGCCGACATTCAAACTGAACCATGACTCGGCTTATTCTCTGCTTTTGCACTGTGATGGGACCCTGGAACAAACTGCTTTGGTTTGAAGAAAATTCCTCAGTTCTTTTGATCTGTACAAGACGTGCAGAATAAAGTCACAACAGTTAGACAGTTAGTTTAATAGTAAAGTTAGTTCATGGAAGTGAAATATAAGATACGGGGGCACATAAGCACAAAAAAGAAGCACATCAGATTTTAAGGTCCAAAAATGAAAGCTGTAAAAACTCAAAATGACGCAGATAACTGAATCACAGTTCTGAAGGGCTGAAGCACAATCGATATATTATTTCGTTTTTTTTCTCTACAGTGCCCGTACAGCTGTGAAAATCAAAAACAGATGTTGTGTCTTTTTGCTTCATTCGAAAGGAAAAATAAAAATTCCTTTTAAATTCTGAAGGGAGTTTAATAACATCTGACACTGACGTCCAGTTTCTGACTAATATTCACTAGCGCGTGATGAATAACTGGAACAGCATGTATGAGTTTTAAAACCATTTTTTGTATCTTTACCGGAAGGGTCATTAAAGTTATGCAATTTTTGTTTAAATAATATTAGTAGATATGGGAGATTAATACAGGTCGTATGTTTTCCTGTTTGGAGCAGGACCACATGTAGCTGTTCGGTCCGTAGCGCGCGTGCCAGAACGCAGCGTCATAATGTTAGTAGGCCACATAACTTCCTATTCCACGAATAGAAATGTTTAAAATTATTTTATTAGTTATTCACCTGTTGCATTCTCAACTAACTTTCTCTGCATAGATCAAAATCCAATCAAAAGGCAAATGCGTTTGATCTTAAAATCTATCGCGTCAAATCTGATAAGACGGGGTCTGCCACAAAACAGCGTTGCATACTAAATAGTCATTTGTCGTATCATGTTGGTTATTTGAGCTGCGCGTATAGCTACAATTATTTACAAGAGAAACGCAATGATATTGATTGAAAATATCTGTTCTTTAAAGCTGACTGTTGACACAGATTCCTGTTGCAATCCAGTAATTAAGTAAAAAATGAGAAAGTATACAAATACAAATGCTTAAAATACTTACATTCTATACATCAAAAATGTATGCGACAGTAGTTCGTAAATTGCGTAACTTTCACACGTGTTTACGATCGCAAAGAAGTGTTGATGTATTAATCAAATGTTGCTCCCAGTACAATTTGTAAACTCACCTGGAAATACAGGTATAATGTCCTAAAAGCAGGCAGACGGTGTTAAAACATTAAATCAACCTGAGAGAATATCTGAATCAGAAATACTGTCGCCTTTAAACACCTTACGACATTAATGACAGCGTACATGGCTTGTGTTGCGCACCTATGCGATTCGGCGGCGTAACGCGGAGCAGAAAAGCCACAAACCTCGCGCTTCGACGAACCAGGATTTCTCACTAGGAAACGATACTCTCACCATCGGCACGACACTTTCAGCTGCACTTGTTTGCCATTGAAATATGACCACGGACACCTCCAGACATGCAGAGCACTGCGCGAAGTGGTCAATTCGCTCCTTTTTAACGCAATGCCCAATCGAACCTCTTGGAAACTCCCTTTTCTTTACGTTACCAATGTAGGTTTAAGTCGCTATAGCACTCACGCCCACCCGAAGCCTTCGCGCTGAAGTACCGAGGCATGAACTCGCTGAGTAATGAGCGTCAGTCGTTACTTTCACTTTTGGGTCGGCTGAAGTTAACTCATCAGTGTCTGGATGAGAGCAAAACGTTCATGTCGCAACTTAAGTCGATCAAAAATCTTTGCCGGACAGCCGCTTAACCTCTGCTGTCGGTTTATAAAGGAGACAGAGATACCACAAAAATTACATCAGTCTAAATTGGGCAGTCCTAACACCGCAAGACGTTGCAAGTTATCAATGTACCCTTAACGACGCCTTTTGCGCATCAGTCGTAAGAAACGCGCAACTGAGCGCCATTTAAGCAAGGTCCAGTGCGCCTTTTGTGTGCGCTCTCTCTCAAAACCTCACTCACCCACACACATTACTGATATATATTCTCTACATTTACCGTGGTTCTGCGGTTACAGGACTGGCACGGTTGTGCACATTTGGGAATTTCATGACAAAACGTATTTTTCGGCCGCGGACAGCCTTATGTCAGGTCGCAACACAATGGACAATAGATGGCTATGGTGACCGATGCGCGCTGCGCGCACTCGAGCGTTGGATGGGCATTGTCAGCGGCCACAATGGCTCTCTTGTTTCGTCGTAGCTATAATGTGTCTTAGCACATGATCGCTTGTCGATACAGCTTTTCATGTTGCTCTAACAACTACCGAAGACCAAAGAAGACAAGCGAGAGGGGCATTCCGAGCCCTCACCCTCCTAAAGCCAAGATACAAAATAATACAACAGTCAAAACACCAGCTGTCAACACACACGCCATCGCGTGTCAACATGGAAAACCCCAAAGGAAGAAAAGTGACAGAATTTCTAAATGTGTCTTTTAGCATCACTGAGAACTGGGTTATAAGCGTCCTCCACATTATCTCATATGACGTGACTCTTCGTCCTATTTACATGTGTAAAGATAAGGGATGTGTGTGTGTGTGTGTGTGATGTGACATAGACACAGACATATTTGTTTTTCCTCAGAAAGTAATCGAGCATATTAAACTGCTTAATCTTTTATATTTAAATCATGTGACAATATTTGTGTTGTGTTGGCACAATTTAGGTTTTGTAAGGTAACCAAAGAAAAAGAGAATTGTTCTCAAGACCCCGAATCACTGCTCTAGAAAACAATGATGGTCCGTAAGGGATCTTATAATGGGCCTCGATCATCAAAGGCCCCAAAACAAACAACCTCACAGTATCATTTTGTTCTCTTCCTTATTGCTGTTCTGTAACACGCAACATGCCTTTGCAAGCATGTGCGTAACTAGAGACAAGTTCTTTGGATTAAAGCCTGATCATAATTTATGACTTATGATAATCAGATTTATGATATGATAATCAGAGCTAATTATGCATAAAAACAAATCTTAAGTGTTTATCTTTACTGTGTACTGAATGAAAGGAGCGCAATATACTTTCATTTAGGAATGACTAAGACTGCATCATTTATAAGCATTCAGACGAGCCTGACTCACTATCACGAGACAAACACATGACCCCCTCAGGGCCTCCACCTAAAAGAGGAAAATCCTAAAAGAGCAAACAGTGAAAACCTGCTTCGCCTGTGCGCTCACCTCACGTAAGACAAACAGAAAGTCTCATGACAAACACGGAAATTTAGGTCAAAGTAAAAAGTTTATTTACAAATCCTCAACACATTATCACACAAACAGCACGCTTTCTTTCAGCGTATTGTTGTGGGGGTTGATTTCCCCCCAAAATACAAAAAACGGTTAGAAACCAAAACAGATTTGCAGTTTCCATGCGAGGGCAAAAACCAAAAGCTATTTTTACAATTTCACGGCCTGTTTTTACAACAGCAGGAACAGTTCTTTTAACCTTCAAAAGTAACATCATTTCCGTACTGGAGATGTGAATGATGAAAAGTTTTATGCTGACTATGAATCATACATTAATGGGGGGGTTTAGCTGTATTTGCATGGTGACGGCTGCAAAGTCAGCAACACATCTGGGGCATTTTAAAAGGTTTGCTTGTGCCGCACTTATATAACAGGTGAATCACTACATCCTCTGAAAACAATAATAAATGTTCAATGTTGTAAATCGAGTACAGTACCAACGGCAGTTTGTGTTGGTGACAGTTAAAATAAGCTCTTTGACCACAAGGACTGTGAGAGCTTCCAGCTGGCCACAGTTAAAGCAGAAACATCTTTTAGCTGTTGCTCCGATCCGTGTGGTAGGAAAGTTTTTAGGCCACAGCAATAGGCAGCCTGGGAACACAGAAGGTTTTCTCCTGATGTGTGCTCTAGAGGAAAGAACATTAGAAAGCGTATCGGGTTCGGATGTCTTCCAGTTTCTTAGACACTTCTGGAGGAGTGCGGTCCAACTCCTCGGCCACACTCTTCTGCTTATGAGGATCCATAGAGTTAAACTGTTCACACAGGTCTCCATCAATCACATTCTGAAAGAGCGGGCACGAGAGAGAGAAAGAGCACGCAATTAAAGGTACAGTGACAAATAAAGAGGCAAAAAAATCTTACCACTTAAAGGCAGAGTAAACGATTTGTTACAGCAGTTTTCTTTTTTAAAGCTGCTTGAAAGTCTCTTTACATCCTGATACCAAACACTTAGTGGTCTAAATCTATTAATATAAATCTATATTTTATGCAGGAGACACAGGACCACAACACAGGATGTCCTACTTGCTTGTCAAACTACGCATATGTTGACGGTGTTGGGTCGGGAGGGGGCGTGGCTTGCTATTGGTAGCCTCTCCGAAACAGTCTACTCTACCTTTAATTTACAAATGTGTAACTAAACAATTTAAGAACATGAAATACAGTTATTAATCAAACGGTGTACAGCACTGATTGTGCATTGGTGCTGACCTTCACGGGGAAATAGTAGGAGCGGAAGCTGAGATGATCTCGGCCGCACAGAGGAGGAAACTCAGAACGCATGTGCATCTCCAGATGCTGAAAGAAGTCTTGGTCCTGCAGACACACACACACACGAGACAATTTCATCTCAAAACTCTCTTCACACAAGCGAGAGAACAAACGAGATATTGACCACATGACACCTTTATTCCATTACACAAAACATCATCTGGTCTGTGACAGCTGAAGTTGCATCATTATTACAGTGTGGCTAATCTGGTAAAGTTCAGCACTTCCGCTTCTGTGGTTTTTGTCTTTTGAAATGTCATTGCACATTAGTGCTGCTTGTGTGTGTTGTAAGGAGCTGTACCTCATGAGAGGTGAAGGGCACCAGGATGCCGATGCCTCCTGACAGTGTGGTGTACACCAGAGACTCTGATCCTCCAGGGATGAGGGTGGTCTTCTGGAGGGACAGCACGGTTTCTCCGATGTGGTAGTTAATAATCACCTCAGCCTGTGATTGACAGAGAAATGGGAATATTCATTAGAGACAACATGATTCTTGAGGGATATTTCCAGGCTTTAGTGTGATGGTTGAACAAACTTGTCAACAAACTAGTCAACAATATGCAAGTTATGTTTATGCATATGTATATGCGCGCGCACACACACACACACACATGCATATAAATATATATATCCAATGTGTTTATGTATATATGTATAAGATATATATGCACAATTAATGCATTTAGCAGGCGCCTTTATCCTGTAGATGCTGCATTCAGGTTGTACATTTTATCTGTATGTTTCCCTGGGAATCGAACCTACAATTTTGCGCTACAGGAGCATTGTGTGTACACACACACGCATGCATTCTTAGACAAAATTCATGTGTTTAAAGCATCCCACGTATGTCCACCTCTGGTCTGCTGACACATGCTGTTGGCATGTCCGTCAAATCTAGACACAAGTCACTGGTGTGCACATGGGGACTTTCCCCCGCGTCCACCTAAACATTTCCAGACTCCTCATTTGTACATAACGATCTCTGGCGCGAGGACAAGATTTGCTGCTGAGGTTTCAGAAGCAGACCAGAGTGTGGAGCTCAGCCAGGAGTTTTGGGGTGCAGGTCTGGGCGTGTGTGGGGGAAAGCAACCGCAACACCAACCAGACAAACAAAAGCCCACAGTGAGAAACAGTCAGGGGCAGTTCAGAACCGAGGAGCTTCTGGAGAGTTTCTGGAACCTGTGGGACATGAGGTATCAGGGGGTCAGGGGAGGATACCTTCTGAGATGCTCCGTTGAGTAAGCCTCTATCCCACAATGCTTTGTTTCCCGTGGGGTCCTCATCCACTTCATCACTGGTGTTGGGGGGCAGGCGCACCTGAACATTAAACATTGAAATATTTTACTTTTGTTACTACTGACCCGACAATTAAAATAGAGAAATGTATATTGATTTTTATTTTTTATAAAGTCGCATTTTTAATACTTGCCTTTTTCCCATCATCGCAACCACTAACCATCAACACTTATTTAGTCATTTTTTATGTTTTTAAATTCAATTTTACCAAAGTACTTTATTTTATTAGGTATCTCATATTTGTCTAGCAAATAAACTTGGGCACTTTTGTAATAGTGGTAATCTCAAAGTTCTCCAAACCAAACAAGTGACGACACTCACAACGCAGATATTTCCAAACTTATCAGCCGCCGCCATGGTGTCATAATCCAGCAGGCAGGCGGTCGTGACCCAGCGAGGATACGTATCGTCGGCGAAGATGATGAGCTGGTTCTCGTTGCGTCTGTAGCGAACCCAGAACAGACTCTCCTGAATATCTGACACAATCACGCGCTGCCCAATGGTGTGGATGCCAGTCACCAAGTTAGGAACATGCTGCAAAAACAAAAAAATGGTATTTAAAAACAAGAACATCAAGCAGCACTGAACACTGTTAAAGGTATGGTAGGCAATTTTGGCGAGGCTAGCAATAGCAAACTAGAGTTGAAAGCATGATTCCACCCTCCCCAAAGCCACGCCTCCAGAACATGAAAGCATACACAGTTTGACAGGCAAGCAGGACATCCTATCACTGCATTCGGACAGAATGCAATGATTGGACCAACATTTTATCATCTTGTGCCTTCCACAGAACTTTTATATGTATATTTAGACCATTTCACTTAGTGGTTGCTGTTAGGATGTAAAGACCTTCAACCAGCACAATTAAAAATAACTGGAACGAATCGCCTACCCCGCTTTTAACTCTTTTGAAAGTGACTGTCAGAGAAAGACAGACGTTTTGGGACTGCTCTGGACAACAGAAGGATGATTACATTCAATTTTGGGTGACACACCACTTTTAAGAAACGCTCTTCCTCTCTCGTGTGGTACTACCATATGCCTTTGCGATGTGAACTACTGTTTTAATGTGTTTTATGTGGTTATGTATCAACAACTGGGAGTGTGTCACTGACATGACTCACAACTGAATGCTTTATAACACACAGTCTCTGGCCTGCTTTGGGAACAAGCTTTTGTGACTCCTCACCTTGTTTTCACACTTGCGGAGAAGTTTCTTCTTCCCCAGGTCGTAGATGCGCAGGAGTTTGCCCACACCCACCAACAGTCGGCCCTGAAAGGGTGCGATGGCCAGGGGCACGTCCTCCACAGGGGTCTGTCAATCATTAATCACATGAAAATCATTAAACTTCATACTGTTCTGAAATCTAATTAAAAACACAAGGCTTTGATATCAAGTTAAAAGGAAACAATTTTAATTTTGGGGTCAAGCCAACTACACCAACGTCAAGTTACAATTTGTCATTTGTTACGCCTACATGCCTTTCTAGGGCACATTTAATGATTTGTGGGAAAATCCAAATTCCTGCGCTCACAGTGAACACATGGGGCCAATCAGTAATACCATCCAAAGTCATTTCCTGTTCGACTTACCTTGTGCAAAAATTCCAGCTTGTCCCCACCCCCCACCAGCCGATACGTGTAAATGTAACCGCCGGCGACAGAGCGCGGATTCAGGATCATATCTCTGGCCACGCCCACCAACACATACCAGTCATCACCACCACTGGAAAAGCGACACACAGCCACACTGCGAAACAAAACACAAAGTGAAGAAACAGACAGACAGCAAGAGGAGCACCGTAAGGCAGCGCATTTTATAGCATTGTCAGATGTAACTTAGTTTTACGTGACCTATTTCCCCACAGGAAAAAAATAAAATCACAGATGATCTCTATTATCTCAGTTATTTCTCCTAGACAGCACTGAGATTAAATGGAGCAAACGGAAACCTTTGCTTAAATTGCCACATCTAAGATGTTTCTGTTTAAAGATGCAAATATCTCACAAACGTCTCCATCAGGGTTTCAGAAGAGATCTCAATGTCTCAAACTGAGCTCAGATTTGTCAGGACTACGTCAAGGTCTAGATTATTTTTAGGAGACACATCTGAGACAAAGTTGATATCACAATGAAACAACCAAGATCTCCATCGATTGAGAAGTAACATTTCTCGATGGGTCTCCACCCTCTTTGGGTGAACTGGGATTCGGATGAACTGGAGAGAATGATGTATACAGTATTTTGTTTAAAAGTGCAAACCCATGTGTCCTCTTTAATCCACAACGCTCTCATGCTTTCTCACCTGAAGGCTGCTTCATTCTGCTCTAGCTGCACCAGGTCCAGTGTGTTGCCCTGAATAGGGTTGATCAGACGGACCAGTGAGGCCCACTGTCCTGAACCCGCCTTAGGTGACCCAAAGATGGCTTCTGGAAGGTTCTCGTTTAAGAACGCGGCGGCCATTTCTGCAGCCAGCTCTCTTTCGTCCTCTCCTGCAGCCTCCACCATTTCCTACAGAGCAGAGAAAAGCCATTTAGTTCAGAAGACAGACTATTGTGCTTTCATTTTACTTTATGGAACAGCATCGTGCTGGCAACACCAAGGTCATGGGTTCGAACCTCCAAAAATGAACATACCAACAACATGTAAAGCCTGAATGCATTGTAAATACTTGGATAAACGTGCACCAAACACATACATGTAAACGTGTTCAAACGAATGTATGTGAACACCCAAACAGTGTCTTGCTGAACATTTCAAAATGAATGGTATAAAAAAAAAATATTACCAGCGTTTTGCCTAACACACACAAAAAAGATTGAGGAAATGACGTCGCTTTCGTGTAAACAATTTATTTAATAGAACTTGATTATTCCGATCAGCTCTCTTGACTCTTCAGGGAACGTTTCCAGAATGTGTTGAAATCTGGCCTGCTTCCATTCAGACAGGAGAGCATTAGGGAGACACTGATGTTGGGTGATGAGGTCTGGCTCACAGCCTGCATTCCACATCATTACAAACATGTTCAATGCAGTTAAGGTTTGGGCTTTCTGTGGGCCAGTCCACCACGTAAATCATTTGTATATGGACCCTGTTTTGTGGCAACAGTTTTGGGAAGGTCTGTTCAGTTTCAGCAAGATGATCCATGTGCAACATGTTTGAAGCACAAATGTCTCTGGAATGTCATTGTGTCCCTTTAACATTACAATTCATCTTCATTGGACTTAAGAGACTGAGCCAAACCCATTATTTAGACGAGAGTCCACATACCGCCTATAAGCAGCATTTTGCACATAAA
>JAZGTJ010011489.1:0-16863 GCA_036877575.1 Botia almorhae
TGCCGTTTGATCGCTCGTCCTTGTCTTACTTCTAAATTGTGCCTTCCGCATCATCACAGAATAACATGGATTTTTAATTTGCTTCATTTTTGCTGTTTCAAGCATCATCTTATTTATTACTGTAAAGTTTTACTGTATGTCATTACCATGACCACTAGTGTCATCTTAGCATTGCCTTTAACTTAAGTAAATCACGTCTTACATCAAGTTTGATGTATGACCTGGGAACTTTTGACTGTGTGTGTGTGTGAAGGACATTTCTGAACATGCTCACCTCTTCCAGGTAGATGTTATCCAGATCGTAGCGCGTGTGGACGGACTCGACCATCCAGCTCTCAGGGGTGTTGAGGTTAAGGGTGAACAGGGGTGACTGAGGCATGTCTAGGAACCTAGCCATTGGACCTGGAGCAAAACTGCTATCCGCCAAAAATGAGATCTCTGGTTCCAGGACGTAGCGGTAAAAACTGAGGAGAGACGGTGTAGCATCATCAGAAAAATAAACATTCAGAACTCTGAAATGCTTATTGGCCCTAAACGACCACTTTGTCCTTGAAACTGAATTATATCCTGTCATTACCCCTGATATAAATAATATATAATCAAATAAACAACAGTGATATTTGAAGGTGACTATGATGAAATATGTGTTGCCACGGAGACAGTTTTAAGCCATTAACCTTTTCAGTGGGAGGTCGGAGAGCTTGGACTGGCAGTTCATGAACACTCGCAGGTTGACATTGACCAGCTGCTTCAGGACCTAAGCGAGCGCATGGAGAAACAGGAAGTGACATGAGTCAAGGTGCAAGCAAATCCAGAGTGACTGATGACTAACTGTAGGGGTGAAAGGTCACATAGAGGAGCAGATGTTCAGTAACGACTGATGCAGGCGCTCTCACCAGGAGAAGAGGCGCCAGTTTCTGGGCATCTCTGGTCACTGGATCTACGATAGCGACCACATCGAAGTAGACTTCCTGTTCCTTCGGCCTGATCTTCACCGCACTGTAAAGAGGAACAGAGGGGAATGTAAAGACTAAAAAACTCCATCTCAACCTTCTGGACTTCAAGCCCCCCTGTTGTGCCCCCCACTCACAATTAATTGTATAAAAATATTCTAGAGCTTGGCATTACTAGAAAGATGTATATTCATTATACAAATAAACAAGCACTATGAAATATCTTGATTTTATAGCTGTTTTTGTCTTATTTTGAAGTTGAAGTTGTTTTGAGGCCCCTTCGGCCCCTAGGGGGCCTCAGTCCCCTGTTTGAGAAACACTGCAGTAGATCTATTGGAGCTACAGATTTAGAGGAAGTGGTATACCTGTATCTGTCTTCTGCAAAGGTGTGTTCCATCCTCGCTTCACCTTTGGGCTGAGAGGAGAGCAGGGCATCCACCTTCATGACTAGATCACTCGCTCTGAAATGACGCACACATGCAAAATTGTAAAGTCTTGGCAGAATGACCTTGGCTGCTTTTTCTTTACAGCACTGTAAGCATATCATAGCACCAACTGGCGCCGTTGATCTCCCTGATCAACTTAGGCTCACAATGAACAGTTCTAGCATGAGTCACATGTAGGAGTCTTTTTTAGGTTTAAATCACGAGTGGCCTCTCAAGTCAGATTCGAAGCTACATTGCCCAAACGAGCACCATGGCACGTTGTTTAAACTCTCCTGCAGGGGCCCAACGGCAGATTCAGGGACTGATAAAGACAATTACAGCTTCCTCTATTATCGTCAGCACTCCAATAATCTGCCCTCTAAAAGTTTACTGAGAGGATAATGAACACGGCCGTCACTGTCTCTGTCCACTCTTCCAGTAAATACACATAAAACGCAACACTCATTACCTCTCTGTCTTTAGGGCTGATTGACACACTTCATTAAGAGGAAGTAATTACTGCCGAGGGGACAAGTGAGGGTAATGTGTAATGTATCACAACCGTTCACAGAGCTCTGACAGGAAGTTATTCTCTACTCAAGACTTTTGGACCTTCTTCTTCAGTGCCGTAACGTGGACGAGAATTGGCAGCATCTATGTTTGTAACCATTTTAAATTGTAATGCTAATTTAACACCGCGCACACAAGCAACGTATGAGTGAAGCGGCAGCGTAACCATGACAACAAGCTCACACTGTGCTTTCGCACTGGCTGCAAATGTATATGGGAAACAAAGTGAATTCTGGGTTTCTTTTAATAAGCATCATTGGATCATCACAAATTCTAATATATAAGAGGGGATTAATTTGCATAAATTACTAGTCATTGTTATATGATGATCACATTATTATAATTGATCTATGAAAGTGTCTTTGATTTGTTAACTGTGGGATTGGTGAGGAGGTTGAATGGAAATCCAGCAGGAATCTACAGCATCATACCTGTCCTCTACCATGCCCAGCTGTTGAATTTTGCCCTTGATTCTCTCCCCTGACGTCTTTAGGATAATGTTCTCTAAAAGCAGGAAGTCATCTTGGTTAAACACCTCCCCATCCTCCAGTGGACCAATGATCTGCAGCAAGTGAAAAAAAAACAGGAAGCAGGATGAGGAAAAGTGCCACTATCAGACTTACAGATACAGTCTCAGGATTGCGTAACTTTTCTAAACTGGGGTCCGGACAGAGGTCCTCTAGAAGGTTCTAAGCATCCCCAGAAAATTTCAGACAACAGTTTGAATGTTTTTTTACTGTTTTATTTCTAAGTGCTTGTATATATTTCATAAATCTCACTTACATACTTTCCAAAATGTAACGTGAAGTGACATACAAGCCAAATAGGGGTGACCCAGACTGAATTTGTCCCGTGTTTGGGCGTAAGGAGCTTTGCTGTAGGGCACCTCGGTTGTTTCCTGCCGGCACTGAGAATCGCACAGTCTAGTCTAACTCTCTCACCGGTAGACCACAGCTGCCCCAATATTTGCTTATGTTTGCTTATATTGTTTTGTATCTTTCGAGTGTGTTTTTTCTCTCACTACAGTCCTTTATATCTAACTGAGGGCTGCAGGGCTGGATTCTTCAGGCAGAATGTACAGCAGTATATAAAGCTGCAATGAATCAAGATTTATTGTGAAAGCTGCTGCAGTACAAACACATACAGATGTTTATACATCCAACATCACTGTGTCACCAATGATTTACATTAGGAAACAATATGTCACGTTTATAACGTCACAATTTATCTAGCAATGCACAGTAATATAGATGGATCTATTTTAGGAGGGGGTCCCTCACAAGGCTCATCATATCTGGGGCTTTTTGGCATCATAATGTTTGAAAAGCCTCGGTCAACTCACCCGTCCATTACTGATCACAGCTCTCTGGCCCTTCTGCAGTTTGAGGACGTCCCGGCAAAAAGCCGAGTGAGCAAGCAGGAAGTCCACTTTAGGAGACTCGTAAGCACTCTTAAACAGAGGAACATCCATGCCCTGCAGCGGAGAGAGAGAGAGCTCTGGTTACATCAGCACTATTAAATTCTGCAGTTTAAAAAGTGTAGAATTAGCATCAGCAAGCGTTACATAACCCAGAGCAAACAATCCATCACTCTAACTCAGAAATAAATCACAGAAGTGCTCATTTTACCCCCACAGCAAACTCTGCAATGTCACCGCCTGCGTTAAGCGCCTGTGCCGTCTCCTCTTTAGACATTTTGGTGATGAAGTTCTTGGCGTTGTTGGAGGTTTGGGTCTGCATGGCTGACCAGATGGCTCGAGCTATCAGGCTGTTTTCATTGGACGGGCTCTCGCTGGGATTATTGATCACTCCCAACCGCACGTTATTACTGCTTTTCTATAGAAACAAAAACATCTTATTGCTTTGTCAGGTACATTTAAAGACATAGTGGCATGCAGCCAGCATATATAATTTGCATGCTTGGTTTAGCATTTGAGACATCGTGGAAAACAACACACCAATGCTACTGCATATGTATAATTAGTGTCTAAAATTAACTATTTACATATGGATGTTTGAATGGCAAAGAAATAATAATAGTCTGAGCCTCACCGTCTTACAGATGCTTCTACTAAGAATGTTCACTTCATTTAGACTTTTACCTCATTTTACGCCAGACATTTAGCTAGACATTTTTTATGTATCAAAGAGTTAATTTTGGACCCTGTGTCTGATGTTTTGTTGTGGCTAACATTGACAGGACCGGCCTACCATGTGTCGAATGGCATCGTACAGCAGCTGCCGTCCTGAGGGCTGGTCAAAGTCACCCACTACCCAGAAGGTCACCGGCCGAATGATGCCATCGTCTGCAAGTCAGAGAACAACAGACATGTGGGTGCAGGAAATGACATTGCCGAGACGTTCGGTTTCCTCATGCAGGTGAGTGAAATGATGCAAGCTAAAACGCTTCTCTTGTTCGTCTCCTGCTCTGACGATTAGAAAGGTGAGCCGTATCTCAAGCGCCCACAGAGACAGACAGGCAATTTTGGCCAAGATATAAAACTGTAAACGTTTGTACGAAGCGTATTATGAGGGACCAAAGGATAGTGAGATTCTCTCTCATCCATCACAAGCTGGCAGTTCTGACAGATGACAAATGTACTGCTGTGACTAAATCAATACTAAGACTCTGAAAACTTCTTCACTTGGTAAAACAAAACCAAAAACAAACAAAAATAACAAACAATAGATTTCAACTTTAAACTTGCACAAACTAACATCACAGCACTTAAAGAACTAGTCGGGGTTATTTACAACTTTTTTTGTAAATAAATGTTTATCGACAACATCTGTGGCATGCTGTTGTTTACAGCATAAAAAAATCATTTCAACTTTCCTCCGTTTGTAAAAACAAATAAAAAAACATTTACAGTAATGCACTTATAATGAAAGTCTAGCAGGAAAGCAGGCTGGAGGGTTTAAAAGTGAAGATGCAAAAACAATCGTGTTAGTTGATTGTAAAGATGTCTAAGGTCATGTTGAGGTGGGACTACTTTTTTAGGTGGATGAACGTCTAGCTTTGTACTAGGCTGATCTTACGTTAACAAGTTAACTGTTTCGTTGTTATGGTTACTCCTCTGAAATGTGTTACAGCTACTGATTGCCTGCTGTGCTTTCGTTTTGTACGTAAAAAGTTTTTTTCTATGTATTGAGAACATTCCTTGAGGACACAGAGAGCTTTATGTTAATGAGGGCAATGTAGGAACTATCTGACAACGTTTTCACACAAGAGAGACACATCTAGATGAGTTCTATGGAAAGCGGGTTGTCAGTTAGGTGAGTCGAACAGCTCAATGCAATTACCAGAAGTATCCCTGGATGACATTCCTGAAAACAGCATCGAGAAAAGAAGTAAGAGGGAATATAGTTAATCTAGATTTAATTACAAATTACACAAAATAAATTCTTGTTCATGCAATTATAATAAATGGGGACTGAGGCTTTCAAAGGCTTTCAGATGCAAAAGCATCTGTTGATTTTAAAGGTAGAGTAAGTAATTTCAGAGAGGCTAGCAAAAGAAAACCAGGTTTGAAAGCATAAGATCCCGCCCTCCCCTCAGAGTGCTCTCCAAAGCCACGCCTCCTCCAGAGGTATGCAAATACATAGTTTGATGGGCAAGACAGACATCCTGATTGGACAAATATTTTATGGTTCTGCACCTTTCACAGAAGATGAATAAATACATTTAAAGCACTTTATTTAGTGACTACTATGAGGATGTGAAGAGAACTATCCAGAAAAGTGTTTGGAGCAAATCGTCTACCTGCCTTTAAATGATCAGTCCGTAACATATACAAGTCTGTTTCCGCTACAAAGCCATCAAACGGCTTCAGAAGAACTAGAATACAGCTGCGTGGAACGCGTTTATGATATTTTTACAGTGCTTTTTACAGTGCTTCAAACCTCATAAGCTTCAGTTTCCATTTACTGTAAATGTAAAACAGCAAACAGAACAAAGTATCCTGTTGTGTTCCACAGACTTCAAGTCTGCAAGTTTAGGAACAAGTAAGATGGATAAAACAAGCCAAAAATGACACATTCAGATCATTCATCACAGATTCTTGTTTACGCAGGCCTCAGATCAGCCACGGATTGTAGGAAAGACCCTTTCTCATGGAGATCACTGACGGCTATCACCTTACCTTTCTTTGTCATGTAATTCATGCTGTTGGCCATAGCTGCGTTCTTCTCTTTGGTGTCCAGGAAGAGAAAACGAGCATATTCGTCAATAAAATGATTGTCTAGAACAGAAAAGACAACAAACATTTTTTTAAGGTGGGGGTGAGGGGGGGGTGTACAAAAACAAGGTCGCGCTTTGTTCTCGGTTAAAGGTGCGCTCACGTTAGTAATTGAATCCAAGTAGAGTCGTTTCGAATGCAGTTATTTCGTGGAGCGCTATTTGAGTTCAAATTGAAATGAGCTTTTTGGAAGACTGCAAACACGCTATTCAAAAGCTATTAAAATTCAGTTTCATATTCCGCACAAAAACAAAGTACTTTATGAATATCATCGCCACGGTCTCGTTTGTACGTCTTTGTAAATAAATGAGCTTTCAAGAACAAACAAGACATTTAGCACAGAATTCACAATGAGGCACATTCCCAAGAGCCCGGAAGTGTGTACGTGCTTTCTTTTCCAAATCTCAGACTAGCTCATTTACAGGAAGCTATTTATAATTTAACAAAATGGAACATTTTGTTACGGATGGAGTCGCGAACTCACTGGTGGCAGAGAGATCCAGATAGTTCCTGTTGGTGGTCAGGATTCTAGAATTGATTCGTGGGACCACGTTGGGTTGATTCATGATGAAGTCCACCACATCATGATCACTGCTCAGCTCGCCCTGAAGACAGCGTGAGAAAAACAGACGTGGTCCATCAGAGCAGCCTTCATCCGCATTTAAATACATCACTGACAGTAGACAATATCCCCAGAGAATGACAAGTACCACATTACAGTTTTAAAATAAGGAGACTTTTTTCAAAATTTGGATCAGGGCTCTTCAACCTTTTTTAGATCAAGAGCCCCTTTGGTCTAAAACACACAAAAGAAGATATTTTGAGAACTGTCGGTGAGGTTTTGTGTCTATACAGTGGAAGTCAATGGGTGCCACTGTTGCTTGGTTACCAACGGTACAACTTTAAAATATCTTCCTTTGTGTTCCTCAGAAGCAAGAAGTCATATGGGTTTGGAATGACACGAGGGTGAGTAAATGATGGAACAAATTTCGGTTTTCAGTGACCTGTCCCTTTAAAGTAAAGAGGGATGGGTAATGCTCACCAGGTAGACAGCACGCTGGAAAAAGCTGGTGGTCTCGAGGATCTTGTGCATAACGACGGTCTCCAGCTCATCTGGGTCCAACTGCTCACGTTGCAAAGGCATTCCATTATATAACACCACAGGCAGTGGGCCAACACCAGTCTGCTCATAATACGCTTTTCCCTCCTGTGCGAACACAGAGATATGACCTCAATAAGGGCTACAGTTATTAGCAGCGAAGTTGTGCTAACAGAAAATACCGGCAATGTCTATCACTCTGACAGAAAAAACGAACCAAGAAAGAAAAACATTTAGATCTTGAGGGTCAGAACTCATTTGAATCATTTTTGTGTGTTTGTAAGCCTCTGTCGTGAGAGAGAGAGAGAGCGAGACAGCGAGAGAGAGAGACAGAGAGACAGAGAGAGAGAGGGGGAAAGCAAGGAAGAAGGCAGGAAGGAGAGGGAGAGAACGTCAAATGGAAGGAAGGAGTGAGAGGAAGAAAAAGAAAAAAGCAAGCAAGGAAGAAAGTGAGAAAAGAAATTCAGTCTCTTTTGGCATGATTATATATCCGAAAAAAGCCACGACTGAAACATTCATTCAAAGAGTTACTGGAACAACTCTCACTTTTCTGTTGTTGTCATAGGTGGAATCAGGTCCCAGGATGCTGCTGATCTCCACGTAAGGATATCTCTTCTCCAGCACGCCCACCACATGCTCCACCTTCAGTCGACCTCCACTGGGAACTCTGTTCAGGATCTACACGAGACGGGACATCATCACAACTGAGCTGATTGTGCAACCTCCATTAGAGCAACCAGCAATGAAAACATCTACTATGACCACGAGCCCGGTGAACTGGCAAACTACAACAGTAACACTGCTTTCAACAAACGCCCCTTATGACATTATAAGGTGTGTGAAGCGCTGATGAGGTTGGCTTACTGATACAATGGCATCGAACGCCATCTGGTTGTCCACATCATCAGCGATGTAGTTGAAAGCTCTTAGGAGAGCCACGCCAGCATCCTGCATCCCATCAACATCATCAGAATCGTTCACCACAAACACCAATCCAATCCTGCAGTCAGACACAAGAGAGAGAGATATTCAACAGTGCTGCAAAGAGAGAGAGAGACACCTGAGACCACTGACAGATTACACAGTTCAAGCCTGTAATGCACACAAAATCCTTTAGACCGATAAATCAAAACACATTTTATTTACAGAGTTTTATTATTTCATTATATACGAAGCAAACGATGCAGATCGGATTCGAACCTACTGTCCCACGGGACCAGCGCAACTCCTACGCATTGTGATATCACCGCGTCACAGCTCTGACATCCACTATTTAAACATTAATCATGTTGCTGGAATAACACGGAGTCTATTTTCAGACTGACCTGAGTGGGATATTGTTGCTGTAGAACATCTCGGCCACGCTGATGAGCTCTGCCGTGTTCTCGTGAGTCGGGTCCAAAATCATCACCTGTCAGAACGACACATGCATGCTGGGAAATGCAGAACTGAAATCTATTTTAGCTTCGTGAAGTGTAAAAAATGCGTTTACGCAGCGCTCGAGCTTCTCACCAAGTTGTGAAAGTTCTTGCGGATCTGTCGAATGACTCCAGGAAAGGTGGGCCGGAGAAGCTCCTGGACATTAGACGGCCAGGACACATACCGGCCATCTGTCTCCAGGTTATTAATCCACTAGAGAAAGAGGAATTAAGAACCAGGTCTTACGCAGGTCTTATTCTTCAACTCAGAAATCAACTAGACAAGATGGCAAAACATGCGACTCACGTTAACAGCGGCGCTGCGGATGTCCACGCCGTAGTCCGAATCTGCCGGCTGCACGCTAAGCTTGAGGATGTCGTGTATATAGGGGGTGTTGATTTGCAGACTGCGTAAACCCTCCATGACCCTCGCCTCATTCCGCAACACATCCAAGACGCTGCGGAGACAGACACGCATGCTCTGGGTTACAGCATGTCCAATCAACATGCAATGCATCATTACATTAATAAATGCGAAGAATCAAGACTATATACAGCGACCTTAAAAAGTATTTCGACATTTCAGCTATAGATAAAAAAAAAGTACAAATGTTTGCAAACTGCATTACATAAAATACCAAACAATGTTTTTCAGAACAATACAAAAGCACACTTTAAATAAAACGCTTTGTTTTACTCTTACAAAACAACAGCTATACTGTTCTATACTACGTGAAAAATATACAGAGAGAGAGAGACAGACAGACCTATCTAATGCTCTGCTAGGCCTTGTCTTAGTTACGCTTCCAATAAAGTTTAATAGATTCGTTTGCTATGCAACGGATCGATGAAACAAACGACTTAATTAGATGAACAAATTCAAATCGACAGCTCACCTGAAGATGTCCTGCACATCCAGGTCAATATTTAGTCCATTGATGAACAGAGCTGAGTCACCAGGCTGGAGGCCCAATGTCCCCTTAAAATACTAGAAGAGGCAGAACCGAAAGGGACATTAGGTACAGCAAACTCATTATTAACTTTGATATAATCGCTGAAGTTCAGTAGGTTGTTTATCTCTAGATGAATCAAAAGTAGAAGATGATCGATAGTGATCTATACAGCAGATCTATAACTCAAACAGACTCCTTTCAGCCTCAGGCCATTGCAAGTATATATTCATGCGTTTTACCCGTCGCACTCATGTTTGTTATTGGGTAAAGGCACATGCATTAGAGCGAGGGAGCTCGTTAGAGGACCTTAAAGAGCTTCAATTCGTCATGTTTCCCAGCAAGCAATTACAGTGAGGAATGAGGAACAGCCTCGTTACACGTCCTCGTTAGGAGAGCGACGAAACGACTTTAATCACAGAAAGGAAATGGCCGCAACAATGAATAAAGCATTTATAAAGCACATTCGGTGGAATTACATCATCCATTTCCTGTTCGGCAACAAAAAAACGTAAAAGCGTTTACGTATGTTCCAATATAGAAGTGAGGGAGGAAAAGAAATCATTCTACATTCCATTAACTTTGCACAACCAAAGTAGTTATTTGCCAATTATGTCATTTCCTGTTAGACCACAGGTGTCCAATTCCAGTCCTGGATAACACCTTACTGCAGAGTTTAGCTCCAGTCGTGATCAAACATCCTTGAACCAGCTAATAAGGACCATCAGCATAACTTGAAAAAGGCGGGACTTAAACTCAGCAGGACTATAACTGGACATCCCTATTCTGGGTGTAGCTTTTAATATAGTTGCCATAGGAACTGTCAATAGGGTTATCTCCATGAATTACGAGGCAACACAGCCTTCCAGTGGCGCAGGCATAAGAGTTTTTAGCGAAGTGTGCCGCAGTCAATAGACATAACTGCTGATGCCACATCTTTGTGCAATGCATTCTGGGAACACAAGAATAAAAGTCCATTTAAAGGCCCTCACCTTTTGATTTTCCTCGATCTCTTTACGGATCTCCGAATTCACCACCGTCTTCGTTATGGACCTGTGAGAGAGAAATAGAAAATATGAGCGAGAATGATTCATTAGGTCCTCATGGTGATTTATTATAATCAAATTCTTTTATCCGTTTTCTTTGGCTTCTGAGGAACACAAAAGAAGATATTTTGTACATTGGTAAGTCCATTAGTTACCAAACCACAGTGGCACCCATTGACTTTTATTGTGTGGACACAAAACCACTGAGTGACATGAGGGTAAGTAAATGATGGATCTGTTCATCTCTTTAACTAGATACAGATGAGATAACTTTACTAATGTTGTGATTAGCATGTGAAATGTTTAATATGTGAAAAGTTTACATTGACACAAACCTTTGATTAAACATGTGCCGCATATTAATAAAAATAGTAGTATATACTCCCTCACATTCAATGAGCCTGAACTGCAGTTAATTGAGCGATGCATGACTGAGTATTATACTCCACGATGTCGAGGATCACTTTAACGAAATTGCATTTTCGTGTGGGAGGCACATTTAAAATACATTTGCCAAGAAACCCAGCTGTGGCTCTGCTGTCTGGGCCAAACGAAGCAAATTATTTTCATCATAAGTGCTGATGGGTCATTTTTTCCTCCTTAAAGTGTCAATTAGACCTCGGAGGACAGTTAAATCTCTTTTCCTTTCAAAACATCTCCGCTAGAGTTAAAGAAAGCATTTATCATGGAGCCAAAAGGGTTGAAGACTAAAAACAAGCAAGACCAATAACATTCTGATTACTTGAGCACTCAGCCGCCAGAAATTTTGATCTGAAATGCACTTACAGCTACAGAGCTGACGGTGAGATAATGAAACCTGAAATCTCATTGGTCAATCTCATCAAGAAATCCGACAGGCACTTTACACCTGGTTACAGCACGTGTTTAACTGCAACTTTTATGCATCACACCTGGTTAGGCGTCACACATGGTTTATGCATCACACCTGGTTAAGTTTCCAGCATCATTTTTCTGCCCTCAAACACGGAAAAATCTTAACTTAACTAGAACATATTCAATGGCCAATGAGATTTCACTGTGGGTGTGGCTACACAGACAACGCAACAAAAGCGACTTAGTGACTGCCAAAATGCAAAATGAAAAAAAAAAGACAAACAGAGGAGCACTTTACAGAGGAGAGAAGTCTACTGTTTTTGAACCTACAGAGAGAGAGAGAAAGAGAGAGACAAGAGAAAGAGTTATTTACCTGGCTTTTGTGGGGAAGTTCTGACTCAAATCCCTCATGACATTGAGAGCATCTACAGAGGGAGCTGCCAGGATACGGGCAGCAGTCTGAAAGCTGAGATCTGAGCGAAGAAGATACAAAAACATGACACACAGAGTTGTATACTTCTGTTTTTATACTTATACTTCTGTTCTTGACACTTTCAAGTCCTCATTCTAAATAGCCAGTATAACCTGTATAGGGTTGCATCTGATGTGTTAAACCAGCATTTCAGTACCACTGGGACGTCAACAGCGCGTTCAGCTGTGACGGTGTGTGTTGGCTGGGAGGTTTTGCTTGACGTGACTGGTCTCTGATGGTTTTACCTTGATAGAGCAGTAATGAGCTCTGAGCCTGAGGGAGTTCTGTCTGACAACTACACAAGGCCAGCAGAACCACAGCTAATTAACACCGTGGGTCCATTTGGACACTCGAAATGAGCACTGAACTAGCTGAGTGCTCCCTTATTCACGGCTAATGGAATAATTGAGTTTCAAAGACTTAAAGTTTAAGCAATAAGGTGCGGGAGGCCGCGCTGCGTCAGAGTCACAGCTAAAGGCCGCTGGTAGCCAGGAAGTAGTTATAATAATAAACTGTTTTTTTTGTTATGTATCAAATGCTATCTTTACGCTAGAATATACTGTATAAGCTGGACATAACAAAATGTTGCTAACTCGCTATGCAACTAGTAACTAATTGTGAACTGAGGGATGATGGGTTAAACTGGTTTTGCATCACAGCTGTTACTACAACTATATTACTATAACCAAGAGGGAAGAATCACACATAAATTCCACAGATGGCAACTGCTCTCCAGCCAGTGTAGCGTCACTCACCTTGCATCTGCCAGACTTTGAGTGGGGCCATCTCATTGGTGCTCTCGATCAAATGCTTGCGCAGCTCCTTGAGTTGCTCCTTCAGTTCAGGATATATAGTCCTGATAAACACAACAAGTGTTATGAGAGTCAACACGAGTGAATTTTAATGTTTATACAACTTCCTTCAGTACGACTTCCTCGCCACTTACTTGAGTTTGCCAAACAGAAAACCCTGGACTTCATCCACCGGATCATTATCACCTATTACTGTGGCGTTCGCATCAGCTCCAGCTTTAAAAGATATAAAAAAAACAATAATGAATATATAGCTAATAGCTAATCTCCACTAGCTCTGAGTTAAAGAAATCATTAACCATAAAAGCCCAGACGGTTGAAGACTAAATATAAGCAAAACCAATAACAGTCTGATTCCTTACAAGATTATCAAACATTCTGATTACTAATAAGGATATCTGTTTTAAACTTTACAAATTTTGTTCTAGAATTAGGGTAACACTTTACAATGAGGTTTCATTATCTTACATGAATTATCAATGAAGAATATACAGTCGCTTTGTCGCTTGGATAAAATCATCTGCCAAATGCTTAAATGTAAACTTACAGCATTTATTACTCTAATGGTTAAGAATGAAACCTTATTCAACAGTGTTAATAAAGTGACCATGCAGAGACTCTGGCTGCCATCATTACCCTGAACTTGTGTATCATCTTTGGCTTTGTACTCTTGGTTTTTGATGGCCAGTTCCACTCCATATCCTGACAGGTGAACTTGACTCTTGCTGGGGTTCTGCAGGCAGGATAGAGAAGATGCCAGACTTACTCTTACAAAAACACTTTTATTTACTGACTTAAGACCGAATTAAAGATGAAAATATACTGACTGAGAGATAGTGGCGTAAAACGTAAGTGATCAGGCCTTTGTTGGCTTTGCCCAGCATCAGCTGATGAAACACGGAGAACTCTTTGGTGCCTATCTCCGCGTAAAGAATCACAACAGGCGCGTCCGGATCGACCGAATGGAATTTGTGGTCACCTTTGAACAGGTGTGGTTTCGGCCTAAACATAAAATAAATCACAACTGTGACTGAGAAGAAACTGGTCAAGAACCAATTCCGGTATCGGTATGACATCACTGAAACTGTTCATCACTGTTTCTGTAGTCAACAAAGAAGTACAGCAGGTCTTGAGCTTACCGCTCTGAGGCGCTGTCTAACATGGCTTTGAGGCTTTCTGAGTTACAAGATGTTTGCCCGTGGACATTGAAAAAAGCCTTACAGCCAGAAGGAGGAGGTTCATTGGATGCGATCTACAAAACAATACAAGGTGATTATTACCTTTAAATCCAAAAACACATACATGCCCATTCAGAGTCTTCACTGACCTGCTGGAAAGAGTGGATGGTGGATGAGTACGCCCTCAGAGACAAGGCAAACTTGAGCATGTTCAGCTGCACCGGGCTCAGCAGTGCACTGGCCCTCTTCAGTATCAGTTCATAATAAGCCAGATCTGTGTCTGAAATATACACAAAAACCGTATTGAAAGTATGTAAACGTACAAATAAGCCTCAGCAGGTACAATAAGCAAAAGCCAAAATGGGATTAAGATCCAATGTTACCGTCATGAGCATTTCCAATATCTTGGTTGGCTTCCACAAAGTCCCAGAACTTGTCCTGGCTCTCCTCAGCAAGGAATTCACTGTGGGTCATTTATACAATACAGTATTATATAAGTAGCAAGCAGTCATTTACATTACACAACCAGAGGTAAAGTGGCAGGGCACAATGGGGATGCTTTTAGTTACCCTTTTTGTATTCCTAGGTTAAATTAGATGCTGAACCCTAGATCTTCAATAAGGTTCCTGTCATAATAAACCAACTGTCATAATTGTGTATTGAAAGATGTGTGGAAAGCTCACCTAGCCTCCAGCAGGAGGGGTGTGGAGGGCCATTTAGTGGTCAGCGTTGTTGTAACAGCTTTTGAGTCTCCGTCGACAGAGCTGACAGCACCCATTGCCAGCAGTGCAGCACACAGCATCCACATCTTCCCTCTTAACCCTGAGGAAGGTAAAAGATTTCATCTTTAATGCACACAAAGACTCATATGTACTGTATGCAAGTTATACACGCACTCTTGTTCTACAAAACCTGTAAAAGAAAGCGAAACAGAAGGTAAACCTGTTTTTTACAGATGAAATCTTTAATTTTTTACATAATATCTGTTCTTACTATAATGTAAATATCTATAAACAGTCGCACTTAAATAATTTATCGTTATGCAGATCCGTCTCTTCTGTTTGTCTCTATATTTGACAGCTGGACGAGGACAACGTGACATGACGCTCAGCCAATCAGAGCGCTGAGCGTGGACATTAATATGAACCGTATATAAAAACAGGAGTTCCGGGTTCTCGCTAACTTCCTGCATATGACTGCAGAGCAAATTCTTTCAAAGCATATTTTTCTCAAATGAATGGAAGTTAATTTTCAGAAGGTTAGGCAGACACCGCGGACAGAAACGTAAAAATGCTTCCGATCATACGATGTATTTATTGTAACAGAGATGATGCACGATTTGAGATATTATGAAAATGCGAAGCTATTAAATTATGTTAAGCACCATTAGTTAAAGACGTCCAGAATTAATCCACATAGAGGATTACGGCGTTTATCTGACTTTACTTTTCATTTGAATGCATTACCAGTATGTCATACCGTGACTTTGCGCTAGCACGACTAATATGCCTCGCGCCCGATTTATACAAGAAATGTTGCGATCGTTGCAAAGTGAATGTTATGCAAACTATATACACAACACTACGGTAATAAAAGTATCCATCATGACAGACATAATTATGCTGAGAGGTTCATACCAGCACCGGCTTGTGAATCTCCTTCGTGAGTTGCCATGTTTGGACGCATATAACTAGTTTTTCCACCCGATGGTCGCGAGTAGAACGCACTCATTGTGCCTTTGCACAAATAAGGCTTTAAACGTGAACAACAGCTCATGTTATATTATTAACATCATAATAAATTATTTAATAATATAACAAGCTATTAGAGTTTATTAGTAATATCAGGAATGTATAAAAAAGAACAATAACGGCAATAGTTTTTTACAGGCTATATTTTAGACAGCTTGCGCTTTATTGACGCCATCTTGGCTCTAGAACAGCGCGCAGGAACGTTTAAAGCAGATTTCAATATTGAAGAACGGAAACTGGAGTGCCTGCGGTAATGCGTAAGGATGAGGACGAAATGCGGCATTTGTTTGGCAACGTTTACTTTTCCTTGTAGCTTCCGTGTATTATGTCTATTTTTATCCTTCTGCTTTAATTATCTATTTATCGGTAAACCTATAATGTATTACACTGACACCTGACATATTTCTGAATAATCTATATTTGGTTGTATTTAGTTTAATTTTCGCATTCTTAATTAGTTAAGTAACACAACAGTAACCTACAGTACAATATTTTATTAAAATGTGCTGTTTAAAAATCATTAGAGTTGGCATTATACTTTATTTTGCATTCAAACATTTCTTAACTATATGGAAATACAATTATTAATTCAATAAATATTGTGTGTAATGTAATGTAAATGAGTCAGTCACAGATGAAAAACTTATAATAATCTGTTTACAGCTAAATCTTTATTAACAAACATGGTGGGCGGGAGGCAAACTTCACAGTCACACTTTCGATCAGTCATGTTTATTAGTAGCATTGTGCTCAAGAAATGTCAGACTTTTGTCTTCTTTTCCAATGCCTGTCATGTGATATTGAACTCTATGTATTTAAAGGAGAAGCAGTAATTTAACAGTACTCAGGCTACAGGCCCCTCGACTGATTGGGCGGAATGAGTTGGTTGCACCCAACTGGACGCTGGCTGTGATCTTCCACATTGATTTCCCATGAGCTTTAGTAACGATACATTTAAAACAGCACGTTGGAGATGAGACGAGGTAAAAGGGAGGTCAGGAAACAAATCAAACAATGTGCACAGCTGTTTATGAATCGTTATGATATATCTATAAAGTGATACTGCCACTAAATAGCCCCTTTGGGTTTAGTTGTATTGTACACTGTTAAAAAAAGAA
>JAZGTJ010011490.1:0-16862 GCA_036877575.1 Botia almorhae
CAAAAACCTATAAACATTCCTGAGGGAACCCATGGTGAATTAGCCTTCTGGGTTGACCTACAAATTGACATCATAGCTGAACTGTTCTATTATGTAAGTAACTGGTAATAAACCTGTTGTTGAGTTCCTTTGTGTTCAATCAAGTTCAGTAGGGTAGCCGACAAACCGAAGAAAATGTCAAATGAAAATGAAACGAGCCGTTCTGTGCAGATTTTGTGTGTTCTTGTGTTGCTGCGTTCAAAGTGCACAACATGGAGATTATAAATTGTCCTATAGGTGTAGACAGTGTGTTTGTGTTTGTCTGTGTGTTTCCATGAGCATGGTGTATAGAATACAGATGGATGGTGTTAAAGTGATTTAGCTAATTAAGTTTAATTCCTCACACTCTTCATTTTCTTTTCAGTATTACTGCTGTAAGAGGAATGATTCTGAAGGGGAGGCGGGCTCAGTCGGAGATCCTCAGCCACAGTTTGCCTGCAACGCATGTAGCGCCCCAGGGGTGGACGGGGCGGCCGTCACCCCGCTCTCTCTGCCCTACGACCCCTCTACACCGCACAACTACTGCCCCACCTGTTCACCCTACTACCCCCGTGGCATGGATGAGATGCGCAACGGCGGTGAACGTCTGTCCTACATGCCGTCTCACTACGAGAATCATGGCGCCACCGCCCTCGGCCTGGCGGCCATGTACGGCCCCGTGCTGAGCCATCGCAGTACGCCCGACTTTTACACCAACACCCGAGCCATCAGCACTGACGTCTGACCCTCACAGACATGGAGATGGACCCAGGAACAAGCTTCCCACTGTGGACCAGGCCTCGACAGGCCATCTGCAGAGCATCTGGAGCTGTGTCATTGCCACAAAGCCAAGAGGCAAAAGACTTACGGATGCCATTTTCGTCGTACACACAGTTCTGATCCACACATGTGAGGTCATCTTCAGTGCCCCCATCCCAATTCTGCTGTTTACATCTCTCTCCTGCACACCACGTCCTCTGTCTTGGTCTCTGTGGTGGTTTTAAGTAAGAACAGTGAGGGCTACTTGTTGTTTGATATGAAGTCTTTAAACTTTCGTTTGGCATTTTAATGTAATTCTCATTGATTTGTCCCTTTAGTGTTGACTGTTAGTTCATTCACATACGAATGTGCCACTATTAACTAAAATTCACGGTGGCACAGACTGAGATACTGTATGTTGACAGCTGTTGAATTATCAAAGACTGAGGTTCGAGTTTAATGTTGCTCTGTTCTCATCGGTTTCTTTTTTTGTTTATGCATACCACGCTAAGTATATATTAGTGATTTCAAAAGCATTTAATTATGATATGTATCTATAACATACATACAGTATATGTGCCGTTATTGATATCTCCATTGTCATATACAGTATAATTTACAGTGCAATCCCAACTTTTTCAAAAATCCCTTTTTGAGACTGTCCGTTATGAAATGACTGGGGGGGAATGACTGAGAAACATGCTTGTCCCCGTTTACGTGATGTTACTGTAATCACACTGCGATAATTATGATGCTGTAGAACCACTGCTTTCCTTGTCTTTGCGAATGTGTTTCACGTCACTTGTTTTGTTTCAATAACTATTCGTTAAAAGAATCGTGTATTCTAACTCATCTCTGTTCACTCTGTCTAAAGCACTCCTTGTTAGTTATGAGTCACAGAACAACACGTCTGTTTTACACGCGAATACTTTTTTGGCGAAATGAGAGAAACGACTACAAAGTATATTAGTCTACTGTCCACATATTTCACACAATGCATTCGAATACAAATGGTGGTTTATAAATGCCTGTAGACTTTTATACAATTGGTCAGTTGTGATCGGAGTAATAAAAGCCATTTCACCTCTATACAGATACAGATGTACATAAAAGTCATTTCAATGACTCAATTGTTTGCTGACAAGTTTATATTTGAACCGGTTGTTTGAAGCCTCTTTGTCATTACTAATTATGCTATTCATACAATTATTCTTAAACACAACACAACAATGACATTATTTAGGTCATATATCTGAGCACTCGTGAATACATCACCCTCACTGTTTACATTTATGTATTTGGCAGACGCTTTTATCCAAACCGACTTACAGTTCATTCAAGTTATACATTTTGTGAGTGCATGTGCTCAAACCCACAACCATTGCGTTGCTAGCGCAAAGCTCTACCAACTGAGCTACAGGAACACCCACAGGAACACTGTTAAAAGAGAAACTATTTCTGATTCAAAATAAGCGTTTATAAAAAGAAATATAATAAACGATATTGACCGTTTATTAATATCAGCATCGTTTTCTTGTGCACTCAATGTAACCTTTAGTTTTGCTTTAAAATTTCAAAGCAGCACAGGCCGATATTGACAGGTTCCAGCCGGCTGTTCTGATAAGAGGTGTTTGCATAAGCACAAGGATGGGTGTGTCAAGAAAGTTGTTATGGCGGGATTGCATTGTGTCCGTGTATTGAGTTCAGCTACCTGAAAGACTTGTTTGAGTTCTTGTCAAGCAAACAGCTGTTTCATCCATCGCATTACCAAACATGGAGAATTTGACTGTCACCATGATAAGGCTTTTCAAAGAGAGATTTGAGTCATTTGAGTTTGCAGAAATGTACTTTTGTATTCCAATGTTTTGTTTTCATGGGGAGGCCTTTTGTTTGTCAACGAATTGAAACAATCAAATTTAAATCGCGATTTTACAAATTAAGCTATCTTGGCAGAAACAATTATAGATGCCATTATAAATGCACAAGGTAACAAAACACAACTGAAGCTCTGCTGAAATACATTTAAAAAAAATGTCAATGCCAATCTTTTTGCAGGTATAAGGACTGTTGACATTTAGTGTCTGTACATGCATGACACAATATATCAAAGGTTTCACAACATCAAGAAAATCAGAGGAATGTGCTGAGGTATTTTAGTTGCTTTGAATTGCATTTTTTGCCCCGTGCCCAGATTAAGTTCACACGTTGGTCTTCAGCCCTAATAAAAAACGCACCTCACATACAGACGTGATAAGCCACTCCCACCGCATTAGAGAACATTGTGCGTTTGTTTGTTTCGCAGGTTCATGATGAAACCCAGACTGAGTTGGCCCCTCCCCCTGCAGGAAACTTCGAACATAGTGACACTTTGCTGTGTGTCTTTATTGCCCTGTTCTCCTCCCTTCTTTCAATTACTAATAACATTCTCCCCCACCTCCTCTCGCTCTCTCTCCTTTTTATTTTTGCCTTCTCAACTCGTCTTTGTTCAGGCTGAAGACCAAAACAGATTATCTCTGCATTACAGAGAAAGTAGCAAAAAGGAGTTTCGAAACAATCTGTGCCAGAAACTAGTGCCCTGTAACCATTTCTCGACAATGTCTCTCCCTCATCTGTTTCCTGCACTTTTGTGAGATGCTGAAAGTAGTTTACAGCCTCTGTCAATCTCTCTGAGCGGCGATACGGCTGGCAGATATAAGCAGCTTAAGGAAGGGAGGAATGTACTGGCACCTGCTTGTCCCAGGCAAACTGCAGGGCTTTTGTGTGAGAGGCGGCCCAAAGGATTATGGGTAGCAAGAATTCCAATTTCACAGTCTTTTAATCCACTCATAAAGAGGGAGTAAAACCCTTAGAGTAACATTTTAGCATCTGACAGAATTTTATACATACAACTATATACATACGTACGTACATAATATATATGATCGGGTATTACTTTTTTGTATTATAGCATTGTTACAATGGTAATTATTATTGTTATATTTTTTAACAAAAAGGCTGAAATATTCCACGCTTGATTAAAAACTGTGTGTGAAAAGTGTGTGTTTGCTTTTCACACTGTTTTTGCATTTCACATGGTTTCTACTTACCGCACAACTTGTTTTGGTGAGTGAAGAGCTGTAGAACAAAGGTGGACTGGTAACTTCGAAAACTCCTCCCACAGTCTTGGTGGGGCAGGGCTTGAGATGCAGATATAGACCGCTGCCTGTCAAACCTGTTGTCATTTCTCCAGACCATACATCCTGATCACTCGGAGATCACCTCTGTTCCAGCCACCTGCCAAAATGATGGAAGAAGTGTCTATCGCTGTTGCTTACGATGCTTATATTATTGACCAAATGTCAGAGGAGGAAATCTTGGCTAGTCTGGTGGCGGAGTCCTCACCAAAACAAACGGTAAGTTCAGCGCACTTTGACCTTATTTTGTCACATGCTGATTCAAAGCTGGCATGGTGGAATGTTAAGATGTTGAAAGGCTCTTTACGACAATACAAAAATACTACTTCATTTGTTTATGCCGTTTGCCATGGTGCTCACAAACACATATGTAATGTATAGATGCTTATAAATATAATATTACTCCCAACCGTAAACACAATACAGAATATAAATAGTTTTTATCAGATATCACAGTAAATTCCTTTAATGTTTCTTTTCCCCAAGATACTAATCAGAGATGTGCCTCTTCTTTTCTTTATAGGTACCATCTAAAAAGCCAAAATTAAGAGAGCAGCCGGAAGATTCACTTGACAGATTCCAGGTGAGACCCTCACACTCAGACATATAGCACATGTTCTCCTCTATAACCGACATATATAAGCTACAGTTGCTGAGCTGCTTGATTCCATACTTACACTCCTCAAATTGTAAAGATTGCATTGAATTCTTTAATGCAGGAGCGCTTGATCTGCGTCTGCAGATTCACCGTGAAGAGTTTAGTGCCACTCTAACACACCTGCCTGTAATTTTCAAGTAAACTCTAAAAAGCTGTGATTGCGTAGCTGACTCAGGTGTGTTCCGTTAGGTTTGGCTCTACACTTCAGGTTTCCGGTATCAGGTTCACGCACCCCTGCTTTAGCGTATCAGATTAGTGTGAATACGCGTTTTGTTTTTCAGAAAGAAAACCGCAAGCTTCAGGAGACCAGTCTGCGCCTGGAGCAGGAGAACGATGACCTTGCACAAAAACTCGTCACCAGCAAGATTGCACTGAGGGCTGCGCTAGACCAGGTCTGACAAATTATTAAGAGCTCTTGTTTAATGGCTGTTGGGTTTTTTCTGTTTATGTATTTAAAATGTTGCCCAGTATTTGTTTTATAACTTTAAAGTATTTGTTGCCGACAGAGTGAGATTTAGCATGTTTAAATCAAGCTATTCCTGTGTTGTTCGCTTAAGTAAGCTATTTAGGTTGCACAAACGTTTCCTAAGTAACAGAAATGTTTAAAATGTTATTTTGAAAGTTGAATTTTAGACAGCGCATTAGCATTGCTTGGTTAGAAGAACATGTTTTTTTAAATGTTTTTTTAAATTCTGTAACATAATTAAATGTTCCAATAACAACTTAAGAATAACAGTTTTGATATGATATATAACATTAAACAAACATTCTATTAATGTTACTGCTAGAACATTTTTTGATAACTTTGCGAGAACATATGCACAATGTTATCCAATGCTCAGAGAACGTTCCCTGTTAGCTGGGCAGCTGTGTTATTGGATAGCCTGTAACTCTATAAGTAATCATCTAATACATAACAGTGTTTCTTGAATAGTTTGCGTTACTCTTCCTGGAAATCGTTGTTCACTAGCTGTTCTGTGGCGTTTTCTCAGACTGAGGACCAGGTGGACGAGTTAACCAATGAGCTTTTAAAAACCAAACAACTTCTAAAGATGACGGAGGAACAGAAAAAGGGGAGGGAAGAAGAAGCCTCACAGGTGGGATTTAACATTACTGATGTACACAATGAGGTGTCAGGTGCCTCTGTGGAGCTGAGCTACTGCTCTGCCCTTGTCTAAAGTATTGATGTATTTTACAGCTGAAGGAAATGTTTAGGAAAGAGCTGGAAAAAACAGAATCAGACTTAAAGCGAGCAAACAACATAATCACTGATTACAAGCAGGTAAACATTCAATTCTAAATGTTTAATTTAATCGTATGTATACAGTATATATATAATATATTTCATATTATATATTACACAATATATGTGATATATATATTTACAGTATATATTTTATATAAATAAAACACATATAAAGGACATCTTTTTTGGTACCGTTTAGATTTGCTCTCAATTGAACGCTAAACTTGAAAAGCAGAAAAGTCAAAAAGATGACGAACTGGCTGTTATTAAGGTACGAAACACAATGCATTTAAAGCCCCTGACACACATTTAAATTTTTTCCTCACTCTTTCACCCTGTTGCTCCTCTGTTGCTCCTCTGTTGCTCCTCTGTTGCTCCTCTGTTGCTCCTCTGTTGCTCCTCTGTTGCTCCTCTGTTGCATGTTTCTCATGACACACTCTCTGTTCCTACATATACTTACATACACTGCATTATTTCAGAGCAAGATGTGTATGCAGTGCAGTCGCATCTTCGGCAGCGATGGATCAGTTCAGCTGTTATCTGAGAGCGAGGGGAGTTCAGCTCAAAATGAAGCGCAGGCTTCCCTCAGACAGCAGGTCCAGGAGCTGGAGAGAGAGTTAGCACAGACCAAGCTACAGATGGTGGAGTCCAAATGCAAAATACAGGTAAGATGGCAACAGAGGGTGTTTAACCTTTTTAGGCCAGAAACTTTATTTTGTATAAAACTGAATGTTGTACCTGATCTTTGATTATAATAAAATGTGCATAGTACTGTATTTCTATAGGGTATTAAAATAAACAGCACTTATGTGTATATACATTTAATTTATACAATGTGAGGCCGGGTCGATTAAATATTTAGCTTAAGCATTGTAGTGAACCTTATATTGCTTTTCTGTTGCATGTGTGATTTGTAAAATCTAAAAATTGTACATTTTTATCCCACATAGACCGTTCATGATCTTGATTAACCAAGAAGATTGGTCTTAAAAATCTTGCAAATTACCTGTAATTTACATGGTTATGCTATGAATTATATCTTGTAAATTATATCTTATTAAACTCGTTTTGCATCACTTTTTCCAAGGAGTTGGAGCACCAGAATGCAGTTCTTTCAGCTGACCTTCAGGCTGCAAACAACACATGGCTCAGCAAGACTCTGGGCTCGCTCAGGACAGCTACCAGCAGTCATCAGAACTCTTCTCAAGCAGATCCTGTCTGGAGCTACACCCATAACCCCCCCTCCAGCTGGGTCACCAGAAGGCTTTCCTGGGCCCATCGAGAAGGGAGAGCTACCAAAGTATGAGAAAGGACATGCATATATACTGCAGAAGAAGAAGCTGTTTCATGAGCCAGAGCCTAAAAAATATTGGCTCTTTTCTCAGTGGAGAGAACAAATCCAAATGAATTTAAAAACTGGGAATGAACTTTCTCAAAAACTGGGTGACACAAGGTGACGGCAAGCAGCAATGATGCTGCTTTAGGAATCATCTGGCAGACAAAGTAACAAAGTGGAAGTTTTATAAGTATGTTCCTTGGGAATTAAACCCATGACTTTGGTGTTGCTAACATCATTACCAGTAGCGCTACAGTAAGCTCCTGTAGGAGAAGAAGGGCGATGCACCATTAAGCTACTCTTACATTGAGACTATATGAAGGTGTTTTTTTTCTTTTTAAACAATTTAAGAGCAATTAACTTATTTAAATAACTCGCTGTTGGTTGATTGTGCATGTATTTTATTTTTTAAAGCAGATAAACTTTCATTGCAATGACACTGACATTATTTTCATTTAAAACAATATCAAGAAAGGAATGACAAGAATTGAGTTAAAGTTTTTAAGCAAAATAAAGCATTGAACATTTGAAACAACATCAGATTATAGTGTTTAAATCTTCAGAGCAACAAGCAAAGAGAAATAACTATGTATTTGAAACATCATTAAAGTTAATGTAGATAAACATACCTGCCTTGTACTACAATCTTCTTTCATGCTAAATGCTAATCAGATACCTTTAAGCTCAGTACTAATAAAACAAAGCTTCTGATGATCTGAGTGGCTGAGCTATTCAGACGTTTCCTCCGCACTGTACAGATCATCAAAGAAGCCCTCAGCTGCTCTGAGCATCCGGATAACAGCGCTTAGAATCAGGATATCGGTTTGGGGGTCCAAATCCACTTCTTTGCTGTAGTTCTTTACTGGGATCACAGCAGAAAGAGAAACTCCAAGCTGAGTGGTCACTTCCTGCATCTGTCACGGCACAATATTCATCAGGCACTCAAGAGCATTAGATTACACACAAGAGTACAGAGCACTGACCACAACGCCTACCATTCTGTTGATGTAATGACTCTGATAGACATTCTTCAGGTCTTCTGCCACGATGGGGCAGGCTTCATCCACCTTGGTCAGCAGAACCAGCTGAGGAACATCTAAAACACAGAGCCTCACCTCAGATGCTATATATGATGTTAAATATATTGCTAATTTGGGACTATTTTTGTCCGGTGCGATTAAAGGTTTGATGCGGACTAGTACAGACTAGCAACCCAGATCCCACAGGAGGTATTTAATGAACTTTACGCACTCCTCTTAAAATTAATTTGAACCAGAAGTTACAACCGACTTTAGTGTTTTGACATAATTAAAAGTAAAAAAATGGAGGGCGTGGCTTGGCTTTTGACTGAAAATTGTCTGGCTCTAGAAAAGGAGGCGTTACAAAACTTGGAGGGGAGTGGTAAATGGCAGTGGCTCCGCCCCAATCATCTGACTGATGTCATCAGAGAAAGACTGCTGTTCCAGAGCAGAACTACATTTTCAGATTTTGTTAAATAAATGATGTGCACTGATACATCACTGAAACATCACTTATAATAAACACTGCAACATTCCATCGAAAAATAAAACACTATATTTTAATTTCTCTCTGACTTAAGTATTTTTCAATAGGTTGCTTTGATGAGACAGCAGTGTACCTGAGTTACATGAGTTACAGTTATAGAGTTCACTCACTCAGCTGGTTGCTTTTTTTTCGCAAAGCTGCAAACTTTTCAATCATTTTGTCAGACAGAATCTTGACTTTGCTGGCGTCGATCACATACACCACACAGTGAATCTTATCCTTCAAGCCAGGAGAGTTATTGAAATAAGGTGTGTCCGGCTGGATAGGGGCCGATGGGTTAAACTGCAAAGAGTAACAGAAAATGTAATTAGATCAATAAGATGAGAGACAAATTAAGGCGTGTCCAGTTTTATGAATGTGTCTTTCAGCATTGTTTGAAGTTCTCACCTGATACCTGTCTTTAACATGACCCCTCAAAACACTGTAAAAATCATCGACGTCCAGCCCAGCATTCAAACCTTCTTCCAAACCCATTGTGTCACACAGCGTGAAAGGAATGTGCTTTATATTATTGCTTGGCTTTAAGCAGTAGTTACGAAACTATGACACAAAGACATACATTAGTTGTTTAACCTAATAATCAAACACTGTATAACTAATTATGCAAATCATCAAAGAGGCAAAATAATCAGAACCATTTTTCACCTGAGTAGTCAAACTGGATCCGGCAGTGCCCGTGTTTGCCTGGCTGATCACATAACCTTTGAATACCGAGTTGATGGAGTTGAAGAAGCTTGATTTTCCAGCACCAACAGGGCCCACCAGTAGAATCCGGGCCTGTTTCACTGAGCTAACAGAGGGCTTCCAATCAGAAATGGTGCTCAGGTGTACTTTCCTCCTAATAAACAGTATTTATCATACACAGATTACTTAAGAACTGAATTTGATCCGAGCGTCAGTCAAATAATAGCAATTTATGAAATGACCTAAACCTTAAAACTACAATAAAGAAACACGAATACATTTAAAGAAACAGATGTTTTATGTAGTTTCACTCACTCAGAGTTCCACTGAACATTTCTCCATGGTTTCTCCATAAGCCCTCCACAGTCTGGTTACAATGCGGATCAGAACACTAAAGTCATTCACACGTACACTAACTGGAACTTTACGAGATATTTTCTTAGTCATTTTCAAATGCAGGTTCAATATAATACTCACCCTCCACTCTGTACACTTCACACTCGACCAGCTGTACGTTATTGCCATGCATCTCCAGTGGATTAAATTTATAATGTCCAGGATTACTGTAGACAGTGGCCGTGTTGTTATAAAGAAACACTAGAGAGCCAAAGTTTGGACCTGCGTCAGTGAAAGAGTACTGGGGATTTCCACTGAACACTCTCAGAGGATCTTCTTTAATGCTTTTGTCATTAAAGCTGAAGAGAAAGGCTTTCTCATCAATTATATTCTGGTTTGACTGAGCGTAATCTTTGCTAGTGTACGCTCCAAATACATAACCAGAATTATTGTAAGCCACAACGACAGTCGGCCCCTGTTTATTACACTTCTGATGAAAGGTAGTAAGATTGTAGCCATGCACACTGGCTTTAAACAGCAGGCTGAGACTGGCGTCGTTGAGCAATGAGCACAGCTTCTTCTTCTGCCATTGAGATAACCTGGATGTGACGGAGCTCATGACGACGATCTACAAACACTGCGAAGCAGAGTATAATGTAAATAAACAGAAGAAAAACTACGAGTATAAAGAATTACGTATTAATTTCGACATATTTCTATCCACGATGTCAACGTGCAAATAAACATGATGTTAGAAAACGCAAGATGAGTTTAGAATATGAAATCGGGAAAAAGCAACTGCGGAAAATAAGCATTGATAAGCAAATAAACATGAAAATCACTGAAACTCTGCTTACCTCTGCTTGATTCTTCTGCGTCCTTTAGCTTTGGGTGTGTTTCACGTTACTTTCGCTTTAGAAATGTAACGTTTTACGTAAATAATTAACGCAAATACACGTGGCAACGTGGCAGCCTGACCTTTAAAACTATTAACTTAAGTTGTTTTTAGGACCACGTACTAAAATTGCTGCCTGTCTGTGTCTGGACAAGATTGTAACGGTCTTTACGCCAATGAGTGTGCCACTCGACTACAGAATTCAGTAACTTTTCGGTTTCAGTTTTAGTCATTTATTCATTCATATACTTACTTGCGCTTTCACTTTTGCACTGCATCATTTATGATCATGTGTACCTCGTACACTGTTAAAACGTAGACGATTGTATTCTAACTCATTTCATGTACTAGTGTCTCAATAACAGACAGCATATGACGCAAAGGTTAATTCCAGCAGCTTATGAAATGGCAATACGGATAAATTAAACTGACTAGAGGGACAGACTAGACACTGGTCGTCTGGTGAATGTGGACGAGTTTTTGCGTGCATGAATGTATTTAGGCAAAATACAAAATAGTTTTGCTTTGTCTTTCATAGGTCTGGGATCTACCTATCAGCAAATTGCTCCTAATGAACACTTTTTCCACACCTGTGGGGAAGAAGTAGAAGAGTCAGAGTTAAAATTAAAACGTTATTGTATTGTTCAACATTTATAGTTTTATGTAGTCTTCTATATAATTTTCAATTGTCAATTTCATTGGAATCTCAATAACAAAGAACCAACACAGTATTTACAATGGAATTTTATTGTTTTAATCCATATGTTTTAGAATACATATATTTATTATAGTACACACCCTTTGTAATACGTGTAGCGACACATGACTTTAAAAATCTTTTGTACCCCACAAACCTACTAGACATTCTCTGTATAGTGATAAATGAAGAAGATATGTCAGAAATAGGGGCTAATACTAACACACTACAGCAGTGGGTGATTTACAGTAGGCACAGATATTAGAGGATCTGCAGTTAATGTTACACTTGATGTCTCAAAGCTGTCACTTCTAACCCTTATCACAGCAAGGCTGGAGATCACGTCCAACAGTTAATCTAATCAATTACAATTGTCCGTTACATTTCTACAGATGCCTTACCAGCGACAGGTGACCGTTTATTATAGTGCAGTACATTCATACCGTATGTGTGTGGCGTAGTGTAAAGCTACAGGTACCCAAACAGTCAAAGGGACTGATGTGAATACTATCTGTTAAGAAAAACGCAAAAGAAATCTTAAAGTATAAAAATATGGCTCTATATTATAATGAATTGTTGTCTGTGTGGACAACAGAAAGAGAAGGGTCTATGGCATTCATAACCTCCCATTGGCACTGCTCATTCTTTACATTTTTTGCTATTATTTGCAATAGTTTTCATGCATAGTCAGAAACTGAACTGAAGTCAATGCATGTAGTCCCATTATTATTCGTTATTATTATATTATATTAAATTATATATTCATTATTATTTGGGCACGTTTTCTTTTTACGATCCGAAATTTGGCCGTGATATTTAGACGTACACAGTCACATGCATAAACCACAATAATGCTTTCTTCATTTTAGCATAAGTGTGTATTCCCCTTCCAAAAAGAATTTGAGCTCTGGGTTACGTTAAAGTTTGTAGCATTTAATTGCGAATGTCTATTTCTACTGAAATATGCATCTAGTATATATTCTGTCCAGACCAAATATGCAGCCATAATAAACCAGTAACACAGTGCAATTAAACTACTGTGGGGGAAATTCAACTATGGGCGTTGATTTAATTTCTGTGATATATCTGTGTTTTGCAGTCCATTGCTACCTGCTTAACAATCTATCACAAACATGTTTTATGTTGCATGATTAGAAAATGTTACCTTAGTACGTAACTGTACATATGAATTTGTGGTGGTCAAAGTGTGCGAGAGTGAGACTGTGGCTTTAAATAAGCATAGGATTCACAAAAAACACACTCGGTGGAAAAGGTAAAGCAAGTGTCAACACTGTCTGTCTACCAGAACTCAACTTTACAAGCAGGGAATGTCTCTTCCTGCATAGCCACAGTGCTGTTGCTGCCCAGGACTGTGATTCCCAGCTGCTGCTGTTTTTCTTGAGATTCCCGGTACCATTCATGCATCATCATTGATTCAAACGTAGGAATGAGGGTCACCTGGACGGTAACACAAAGGTGGTACAGACTTAAAACATAAAGGCAACTGAAATTGAATATCTATTCTGCTCATACATATGTCTTGCTGTGCATACTTGCATAACTTGAATATTTAATTTTAAGTTATATTTAAGTTATCAATTGAATTGAGTACCAACCGGCACATCCTCAGGCCACGCAGATTTTCCCTCCAATAATGCGTCCAGAATGGACCTCATCAAGTCTTCTTTGTACGAGTCATCCCCACTTATTATGTAACAGGATGATCGCAAGCGGCAGAAGAACTCAACGTCTACTGTTGAAGCTGCATGGCCCGATGGAAGGTAAGCCAGGTCCAGGTATACCGAAGTTCCAAGCTTGCCACCTGTGACAGATCGGTATATATTTGCATAACAAAATGAAAAATGCTTTCCTGTAGCTCAGTGGTTAGAGCATGGCGTTAACAACGCCAAGGTCATGGGTTCAATCCCAGGGATTACACATACTCAGAATCAATGTATAGTATAATGCAATGTAAGTCGCTTTGGATAAATGCATAAATGTAAATGTAAAAATTTCTCCCTGTTAAGCCATTCTTAACCTAACAACGATACAAAAAGTCTGCTCCAACCTGCTGTGCTGGATCTCTTTGGAGCAGAGCTTGTTCCAGCTGAACTCTTTCCCAAACCACTAACAGAAGCACCTTGACTTCCAGTCCTGGTTTTGGTGCCTTGTGTGGAGCTGCCAGAGGATGTTAACCTCTGGGTAACTCCTGTTGATTTTCTGCCTTTTGTTGCACCAGCTTTCACAGTGTTACCAGGGTCAGGCATGCAAGCACCGGGCTGAGGTGGAAGAGGGGGTAAATCTTTCACTGGTGCAGGTGGGGGATCCTGAGGCAGAAGCTGGATGCCTCGATAAGAATTCAAACCATCATTTATGTTCTGAGATTGCTGGTGGGCACCAGATTCTTCATCAGAATCTAGAAGACCATCTGCTGTAATAGATGGGCAATCTTCCATTCCGGGATGAACATCTGAGTCTGTGGCTGTGGGAAAATAGTCGCTGGTAGAAGTGAGAGGGGTCTCCTGAGCTGGATGAGAGAGCTTGTTAACTGCACATGCTGGTGGAAGGGGCTTAGCTGCGTCTTGGGAGTGGTCATCGTCTGAAAGGTTGAGTGGGCTGGTGTTGCTAAATCCGGGTGAGAGCGGATCTTCTTGATTGCCAGCTGGTTTGAAATGTTTGAACTCACATGGAGAGACCAAGCACAGGTCAACATCATGGGTAGCATCAAACACTAGACCATGTGGTTCAGACGAACCCCCATCCGAGCCATCGTTAAGTGCCCTCTGAGTATGAGGCTTCTTTAAAGACAAAGACATCCCTACCTTGAAATCAGACTTGGAATGTTGTCCATTGGAGTAGGATGTTTCATCTTCATTGGTAGACTCACTGACCGTGGGCAGCACTTGTTCAAAAGACATTGACAGTGATTCATCAACCTCAGTAGATTGTGGTGAACTTACTTCTGCTGGCATTGAGTGAGTGGTGGTGGTGAAAGTGGGAGATATATCAGGCATTATATCCTTGAAGGAGCTGAGAGACAGGAAACTAGAATGTTTCTCCCTGGACGAAGTGGAGATGCTTTCCTGGTTACTTTTAGGGCAACCGGACTCTGAAAACTTGGATAATCCTGTTTGCTGGCTGTCTGAACCAAGACACATCTTGACTCCAAAACTACTGTGATCTTTGGAGGCCCAGGTCTCTTCGGGTGACAAGTGATAAGGGGTATGACCGGCACTATTTGGGCCTGATCTGGGAGAAGTTAACTCCAAGGTCTTTTCATCAGGACTGACGCAAACATCCTCATGTCTGTCTTTTGATATATTGTCTTTCAAGGCCCCATCAAGCAATGTATACTCAGTAGGGGTGAGGTCCAGATTTACACAACGTTCATTTTTTGTTTTGACAAAGGATCTGGAAGACACTGTGACCTTGCTAGTGTTTACCGATGTACTACCCTTAGACTGAACGTCACCTACAGAGCCATTTTTCAGGTTTCCAGAGTCAATATGTTGCCTCTTCTCCAATAATTCATGTTGTTCTCTGTCCATTTTAAGGAATTCTGCTGTCATATCTTCAGGCGAAGACATCAAGGAGCAATTAACATCTTCTGTGGAAAGCTTCTGATTCTGCTGTTCCTTGTTAGATTTAAAGTTTTTGGATTTGTCCTCAGCCTGTTTATTTTCTTTTGCTCCATTTTTTACATTTCCAGGTTTACTTGCGTTCAATAATCCCACAGAGGTTTTCTTGATATCTTTCCCAGGAGACTTTGTTGCTTTCTTCTCTTCTATTTTTACATCAGTTTTGCTGTCTGACTTTGGTTTGCTCTTCAAAGAGTCCTTGCTACCTAAACTTTTTCTTTGTCCATTTTCTTGTTTCTTCAAGTCTGGTGTGTTTGTTTTTTCATTGCTTTTATCCTTCAAAGACTCCTTCCTTGTAACTAGCTTAGAGGATTTTACTCTGACGTTGCTGTCTGCAGATTTCAACCTTTCTTCACTTTTTGGGTCATTTCCATTCACACCTTTGGTTTTGTCTTTTAGATCTAAATCTCTACGAACAGATTGATCCTTTGAAGCACCATTGCTTGGTCTTGATTCATTTTTACCAGATTTGGGACTGTCCTGACTATCCGTAGGTTTTGGATTTTTATCTGATTTTGATGTTTCAAAATCTTTGGAGCATACCACAGGCCGCTTGAGAAACTCTAGATGCTTCAGCCTCTCCAGACCGTCCATTATCTTACTCTGTGGTGTAGAGCCAGGGAAGAGAACTCTGATGATCTTCTCAACTGGACTTGCAGGATGCCACACAAGCAAAGCACAAGTAGACACCAGAGAGGTCAGGGGAACATCTAAGCACTTAGATTTGGAGCTGTTTTCTGGCCAGTTCTGCATAAAAGTCTCCACTTCTTTGCTACGTTTGACTGGATTTAGAACATAAAGTTCAAGACAACCCACTCCCATCTTCTGAAAAAGAATAATTGGTTCTACTGGGCCACTTGAATTGCGCAGAAGTGGCTCTGGCAGAATTTTTAGTTTTTCCAGGTTCTGTAAGGTAAGTGATGCTAGATCACTGCTTCGAAGTACATTGGGGTCACCCTGAAGCTTTTTAAGTCTGTTTGAAGCATTGAAGAAAACCACACCAAGCTCTGGAGAGATTAGATTTTTCACCCATTGTTCCTTTTCCTGTAAGTCACTTTTACTATGCTCAAACTCTGCAACCTTCCTCTCCAACAGGCTGTTAATTCCTGGCAGGTTGTCTGTTCCTGAGTGTGTAAGCAGCACAGAATCAACACGGTCCAAATGCCTGACCAGCTTCCAGAAGCACGAGCGTGGATCTGCTCCACCATTGACCAACACATTGAAGCCATTGACTGCAAAGAAAGCACAATCTCCTCTGCCTCCTGGAAAAATATAACAGCATGGGCGACACAGCTTGAGGAATCCCACGGTGCCAGGAGGCTCCAGCAGGTCAAAGGGAGATTGTGACTCCAAAGACTCCAAAAGGAGGTCAGTGAACTCCTGAAGGCCTCCCATTTTGGGTAGCACCATTAGAGGATTCACTTTAATTTCCATAATGTCATGTATCTTGTGTTTCCCAAGCACAGACAATTTCCATTTTCCAGTTTTAGGGCAGCTTAAGGTGAGGTTTGCTTTGCCATGCGTGCTAACAGCGTTCAACAGTGCTTGAATCTGTTGGAGACAGAGAACACGGTATTAATGCCAATATGTGGCGCTGGTATCAACACAAGAATCAATAAACACTGTTTTTCAAATCCACTGCTAGTGGGAGGATAAGGTTTAAATGCAGAGCAACCTCTTCATCTGAAAAGATCTGGATGAAGTCATTCGGAGTAAACTGTCCCGTGTGCAGGACAAGGTCCCCGGTTTCTTCAAGAGACTGTCCTGTGAGCACCAGCAGCTTGTGTCGGGATATGCCCGATATCAAGCTGTGCACCTGAATAACAAAAAGATTTAGAATACATATGAATATTACA
>JAZGTJ010011491.1:0-16862 GCA_036877575.1 Botia almorhae
CCTGACATAAGGTGAACTGATGGACAGACAGTTTTTTAATTCATCCAACAACAGTTCAGGTTTGAGTTTTGTGCAGGTCAATCATGTTCTTCTATACTAGAACAGAAAAGCTCCTTCCACAAACTGCCACCACAAAGATGTGCACAATTCTCTTGAATGTTATTGTTTGCTGTGGCATTGATCTTCACTGGAATGATGGGTCCTATACAAACTCATTTTTAGAAGATGTTCACATACTTTTCCCCATGTAGTGTACAATATGAAAACTTAGTTTAGATTTAGCTTAAATAAAAGACATAAAAATTAGATGAAAAACAAAATATGGAAACTATCTGGTCATCATTCTTAGTGAAAAAAAACATGGGATTCATATTTGACAGCAAAGCTTTAACCATCTACAGTATAAGAGCAACAGAAGAAAACATTTGAAAGTTGAAAACTTACCGCAATCTCCCATCCTGAGCAGCAGCACCTCCCGGGATGACTTTAGTAATGAATATACTGGGATCTTCACCAATGTGAGGGTTATCTGTGCCACCGGCGATGCTGAAGCCCAGCCCAGAATTCCCCTATATAAAGAAGGAGATCTATGATCAGATTTAAAGATTTCAAAATATCAACACACAATTCAGATAGAAGGTTATTTTAGTCATAGACTCCTCCTGTGAACTCCTCCCCTTAAAATATGGCTGCCACTAAACTATTCCAGTAACTACTTAATCTGTTAACTATTTCTTCATTTAGTGAATTAATCTGATAATAAAAACCACACCCAAGTTTTATTAAAAATGTCTGTAATTAATTCTTTTTCTTTTACTGTTCCACCCAAAACACGTTTGCAGGTTAATATTCTAATGCTATGCTTAAATGCAGATTATTATGTGGATTTACGGGCAAAACACAAACTACTTCAGGTCATCACTTGTGCAGGCCATGCGTGTTTGGTTGTGGATTTAGATGAGGTAGCAAGAATTAGGATTTAAGTTGAGCTGGCGACAGCTTGTGGAGAACCATCGTTTATTTACGCAGAGTTAACAAATGTGCAGTACAGAGCAGTGCTGAATTGGGTCACAAAAAAGCAGATGAGAATGGAGGGGGGTGAGCCTGAGGCAGAATCGGGATTAAGTCTTGACTGTGGAAGGCAAGATGGTGCTCTTTTTTCTCCCTGCTAACACTGCATAGAGCCTTTCTTCTGCTTTCTCCACCGCTGATGGCTCTGACATGTTGCATTTTAATCGACATGCTCTGAGTTTGTACATGGAGACATTGCTGAGTTGAGTATTTTAGCCTGTGCAGTATAGCTGCTTGTACTTTAGGAACGATTGTATGGAGATGTACTGAGTCAGTACTACACAAACTGTTCAGAGGGGAAATAAAAAATTGGAACGCAAAAATCTATGATGCAATACTTGAAGGAATAGTTCACCCAAAATTGTAATTTCAACTTCAGAATCTCAGGCACTATTTAATGCCGTAACAGCTGGGAAGAGCCAGGATATTATTTAATATATCTCTGATTGTGTTCAGCTGAAGAAAGTCAGATACGATTAGGATGGCATGAGTGTTGGTAAATTATGAGAGAAATGTCATGATAACTTTTAGCTTTTTCACATTCTTTGAAATGTCTCAATATAAAATTATTTGACTTATGTAAAACCCATAAAAATCCTTACTCTCGTCACAACATTCACAATGCACTTACATGTATAAAATAAAAGCAAATATATCATAAATATTTGCTCCAACACCCTGTCCTACTACTTAAAGAGTTCTATCAAGAGAGATCTATCAAACATGGGTGTGGATTCCACTTTCTTAGTTTGACACAAGTGCTGCAGTATTTGTCAGTGATCTGGCAAGTTTATCAACTGCAATAGCTCCACTGGAGAGAAAACAATAGCAAGTAATTTGCATGATCTGTCCACTCACCCTTTCCAGTGTAATCTCCTCATATTCAAAGTCAGCCTCTGTACCGTTAACCTGTGAACAAAACAAAATGACAGTCACTAACTAACATATATTAACCCATCACTCTACACAAAACTACTGTATAGGTTCAAGTCATGGATAAGGTTGATACGTTGTATGTTTGGGAGACAAAAAAGTCAAACTTATATACAAACATTTGCAACTGATAGTAAATATAATCCTTCACAATCACATTTGCACTGCCTCTTTATACTTATTGTAATGATACCACTGAAAAGTGTATTGGTGATTTACCAAACAGATCCAGACAGTTAAAACAGCATTTACTGTAGTACCATCTAGCATCATTCACTTAAACTACTGTGTACATCACTGTGCAGCACCCATAGTGGCCAGCTAGAGGCCCTTAGTTTACATGTCAGGAACTCGATCCTCTTATCTGATGTGAGGATAGCACTAATTACTTTACTTTAAAAATAACATTTACAAAAATTTTCAAAGCACTCAAGGCTGTTACATTGTGAACACAGTCACAGCTTAAAGTGTTGCAGACACTTTTGTGTCATGCCTTAAGACTGATTGACACATACTGCATACACATATTGGCAAATGTAATGCTTGTGGGAAGTCACACTGCATGGCTCACTCTCCCACTGTGAATTCTGTAACCTGTTAATATGGGTGCTAAAGTGAAATGGAGTATGTGTATCCCACGTAACAGTTACCTTCAGTTGTGATTATATGTAAGATGTATCATTATTTTACTTAAAACCTGATAACTAAAGGAATACTGTAAAAACAGCTGTTTAATGTAGAAAATTACAAGTGAATCTTGCTGCATTTGCTATTTCAGTACAACTGTAGTTTCTGTAATGAACGTTGCCTAACATGGACGTGACAAGGTGTTGACATACTGTATATTAATTTTATTTTCCAATTAACATTTTCTATGACTCATATAATGGTTCATAAAAATCTGGTGTGCTACTTGCCCTTCAGACACTGAGCAGAGGTCAAAGTTTAGGGAATACTACAGAGTATCCAGGAAACGTGCAGGGAAATGACAAAACACCAAAACATTGTATTATTTTTGCTAAAACTTGAGTTTTTTCTTAAAGGTGCATTCACATACAGCGACGCGCAACAATAAAATAACCAGAAACTATTTATTTACAATGTCACTAAAACAACAAAAATGACAAAGATGAACCTTAAACCACAATGTCTATCCAACGATGGTGCAATATCTGACTGCAGTCAAAGCAATTTTCAAGAGGAATGCATATGCATGTAATGCATAGAGGGATTGGGCCTGGCGTATTCATTAGCACTGTAGCCGGCTGCGTCTGGTTTTGGCTCAGCACCATGGACAGTGCCGCATTTCAAAGGCCCATCTGAACATTGAGTTAATGAGTAACAGCACAGGACATTATTCATGATTCATTTGACGTTGATTCATTCGTGATTATTGATTTCCTACATTGTAGCTCATGAATCTTCAAACCTTCACCACGACAACTGAACAAATTCAATCAATTCAGTGACAGACATTAGCCTAATTTAATTCTCCTACAGCAGCAACACCACCCACATAATGTACTTTGCCTAAAAAAAAGAAAAACAGTCCACCCCAAACAGTATTCCCACTCCACCAGCCTTGACAACATAATTTCCACATGGAGTCAATTACGTTCCCCAATCACAGAAGACAAAACGGCAGTGGGTCCCGCGAGGCTGGTGTGCTTTCCCGAGTCTGCACCACTGCTGATGCCGCAAGAAACTAAACTGAAGGTAGTATGTGTAGTGTGGATAAGAAAAAAGATGTCCTGCCCCTAAATGACACAATCAAGAATACTGACCTTATTACTTCACAGGCAGACTCAAGGGAAATGAAGCGAAAAACAAACCCAGGAGATGTCATTTCAGCACACCGCTGAATGAACACCACACTTGACTAATGGACCTTGATAATGATATTCAAAACGCTATGCTAACATTAAAGAGACTCAGGGGTTAGTTAACTCAGTTAGTGAAATGGAGAAACCAGTAAAAGAACACACTAAAGGGTAAAAATATGATCTCTATGTTTTTATTAAATATCCAGGTTTACGTCTAAATGTTTACAGATACCCAGTTCTATTTGTAATTGTTTACAGATACCCAGTTCTACTTGTAATTGTTTACAGATACCCGGTTCTATTTGTAAATATGTACAGATACCCAGTTCTGTTTGTAAATGTTTACAGACACCCAGTTCTATTTGTAAATGTGTACAGATAGCCAGTTCTGTTTGTAATTGTTTACAGATACCCAGTTCTGTTTGTAAATGTTTACAGACACCCAGTTCTGTTTGTAGTTGTTTACAGATACCCAATTCTGTTTGTAATTGTTTACAGATACCCAGTTCTGTTTGTAAAAGTTTACAGACACCCAGTTCTGTTTGTAAATGTGTACAGATACCCAGTTCTGTTTGTAAATTTGTACAGATACCCAGTTCTGTTTGTAAATGTTAAAGGATACCCGGTTTTGCTGGTAAACTGTTTGCAGACCCCCCTTTTCTAGTGTTAACTGATTTAATTTGACAATAACAGCTGAATGAACAACAGAAATAGATACAATTGATGTGTTGCAAGTTGCATGCTACTCAGCATTAAAAAACAAGTATAAATGAGTAAAAATGACACTTACATATGGGGATGAATCCAAACTCTCTGTATTTACCACAACAGGGGGCGGATTTGCCTGCAACAGAAAACAGTCCAGTTACGGCATCATATTTCTCGTTTTGTCCGAAATGCACCTAGAGCAAAATTTGTTTAGTAGATGCAGTAAGTAGGAAAAGCTGTCTTAGGCTTGCAGTGTACTATGAAGCAAAGGTATATTCACTTACTCTCCTCATGATGCTACATATACCAGCACTGGCACTCACACCAGATTAGCACAGCACAGCCAGCATACGTACGTACATGGCATTTTAGACTGCAGAACATGCAATGCTGAAGCATCAATGCTATTACAAGCCCAAAGTAGCCTAAAATTAATCCACTCTCTCTCATTTGCTTGCTCAATCAAAGCACTCTGTCTATCTTTCTTTGGGACTTTCCACTTCCTCCGGCTGGTCCACACGCAGATGCTTTTAGTCAAGAGAAGCTGTGATACTTTACCCGACTCTGGGGCCGATAATCCTTCAGCCCCATCAACTAGCAGTGGAATGGCAGGGATCAAAAAATGACCAACAGAAAGAGAGCAAAAAACAAGCAAGAGGGAGGGGGAAGAGAAAAGTAGAGAAAGACAAAAAAAGACCTGTGACGTTGATGAAGGGATGACAGCGGGCTCCGCAGGGACAGTGGAGATTGGGATCACGGGGATTATGAGAGAGGAGGGTGGGCCAGCATCTGTCTGCTGAACAATAGCATGGAAGGGGAGAGGTCAGGTCACATATATTCATACAACAGCACAGAATTGCATAGAAAGCACCCATGGGGGATGGGTGCCAATGGTTATCTGTATGAGTATGTTTGACTGAAGCAAATCAGAAGATGCTCCGTTTGCCATTATTGAAGAATTTCAGATGAGTGAAGAATGAAAATGGGCATGTGGGTGAGAATGAGGTTGATTTAATGCTAGAATCAACACAGCTGGCCATAATCGACACAGCTGCACTAGGTACAGTATATTTTTTGTTGAACCATGCAATAAGATTTGTGTAAGGCTACTAATTAACATTACTGTCAGAACTTTGTCAGCAATGCACCTGGTATAATCAACAAAGCCTTTTACAATGCAAAAGTACAGTCACGTCACTTGCTCCTACTGTATGTAGAGTAGATACAGATGATATATTATCGTAGACCCAAAATATATGCATAAATTTAACTGTGTACAGTATGCTTGTGGCATTATAGTTTGCTACTTTGCTACTTGCTACTTGTAACACTAGTAACACTGTGACAGGGCAGATGTCCATGCAAACTCTGACATACAGTACTTAGCCTGCGGGACGGCTTGGAGGAGTTTCTCTTTTTCTGGCACAACACTCACAATCACCCCCACTGAGCCCACAGGCAATTCTCAGCCACTGCAGTACAATATGCACAGACTTCACAATTAACTCTGTATCTGTCTGGAAGGTTGGAGAGAACTCACACTCAATCAGGGTTTAAAGGTTGACTACATAGGATTTGGAGCCATCTGGATGTATCTATTTATAATTCTCTGTGAAATACACAGACATTGTCACAGAAAGCCTGGAACAGATCACTGAACCCCTTCCCCAGTCTTATGCACAGCATGAACTTACAACATTTTAAACTAAAATATATAACCTTTTTAACCAAATAAAGCAAGGCAAATAAAATCAACATGTACATTGTTAGATTTGGCAAATGGTATCAATTTCTGAAACCTGTGGATTGACTGCATACCACGAAAACAATTACACACAGAAAATATGCTGACATATAATAAAGCATAAACTAAGCAAAGCACACATGTAAAGTTTCCTGGGACGCAAATTAAGCATGCTGTCGTAGGCTAAAACAATATTAAGGCCACTTTGATTGTTGTGGTACCTAAACCCCCTAACACGCAGTCTGCACAGGGACTAAAATTAGATCTTGTCAATACCATCGACTGGAGTCCCACTTTAGTGCTCCCCTAAAGACCTTTAATTGTGGGATTAATTGCTTTAAAGGAATTTAACATGGAAAAACAATACAAAAACAAATATTATAAGTTTGAGAAACAACCCGGCATTAACCAGACAAACTACAAGAGCAAAAAAGAGGAATCAAACACTGGATGACAAACAGTGTCTTGTGGAGTAGATATAAAACAGATGCCAGTGAATAAAACCATTCGCTGAAAGACCACGATATCAGCACGACCACTACAAAAAGATGCCTTGGTCAACATTTAAAAAAAAAAATAAAAAATACAGTGCATACCAATCATGAGCATAAAACACCAGCGGAGGAACTATAATTTGGTAATATCATAGACAGCAGAAAAGCATCCCGATAATCAGAGACAAGGTTCTTACTCAGCTCTTGCTCCCTCTAACATACCTTATCAAATGACACAGAGGTAAAGAGAGTGTCAACCCTGCCAGAAAACCTCTCCCCCGGCCCGCTCGCTTTAGCCATGCTCTTGGTTGGGCTTTTCTTCACACTGTCATGCAAATTGAGGAACTTGGTCCTGGTCTTGGCTATGTTTAAGGGCAGCGTGCAGGAGCTGTAGCTGGCTGGGTGGAGGCTGCCCTCCTGGTTTACCCTCTGCTGAAGATGTGGTTGCTTGAGGATGGAAGCGGGCAGTGGGTTCTGTTTAACGTTGACTCGTGAATGCGAGATGTTCCTCTTCTCTTGAACTGACCTCTCGCAGCGCTCTGTTCTCCGACCCGCGTACTCGTGGCTGGAGTAGAAGGTCGTCATGTTCAGCACGTGGATCAAACGTCTAGCTTCGGCAACAGATTTTTCATGAAACGAGGTCAACGACAAGGAGGCTGCAGTGTTTTGGTGCAGCGTCTTGGCAACAAGCAAACGGAGGGAAATTCAGTTCAGGCTGTCATGTGAACGTCGTCCCTCTTGCTCTCCATGTCACCCTTTCTCTCATCTCCTCACATTCTCATGCCAATTACAGAGCTCCAAACGGCACAGCCATTAGGTGTAGAGGGGCTTTTTCCTGGCATGAATAATCAATGCTGAGCTCCCATTCACATACAAAGCCAGCCCTCTGAAACTGCGCCAACATGCAGAGAGCGTTTGTATCCTAGCATGAGGGAAATCCGTATAGTAAACAGCTTGTCACCTACACATCCACAGACGTCATTAAAATGAAAGGATATTTATAATGGAGAATGTTTCACAAGTCAACGTGGCTTTTGTAGTTCACAACACAAGAGGGGAGCATTCGTCTGATGTTCATAGATGTGATCATATACACATTCTATAAAATAGTATATAACAATTTTCAATGACATAGAAAAATAATAATAATATAAAGAAATTTGAATGTGCACTATTGGTTGCTTAAAATATGCAAATCTTTTCCTGAGGCTCAATTTGATTAGGGTCACTTAAATGTTATAAAAACCAGCATACAAACTCATGCATATTACATATAAATGTTTTTGAAGGCAAAGGATCTGCGCTTTTTAAAATATTACAAATAGATAAATTATTCAAAATAGCCTAGAACAGCTGCATTGACATGACAACTCGGGTGATTGGAGGCTGATTTTACAAGTGGATTTAAATTGATGAGTCTGAGTCCAGCAGGCTGTCAATGAGTCCTGCTTCAGCATTTAGAGCAGCACACATGCCAGCTCAGATGAACTTCTATTCAATAGGCAAGGTTAAACCTTTGTTTAATACTGTAATGTTACAGTGCCAAAGCTGTAGAATTTAATTTCTGAACGTGAATCTATTTACTTTGGACAGTGTCATTTACATGCTTTCGAAATTATATAGTATAATATTCCTCTTTATAATGATAAAGGTGACAATAATTATAATCATCTGGCTGTCTGTATTTAAATGAGAAACATCTATATTTAAAGCAGGGACTGCTCATGTCACAGAGCATTGCAGGCATACAAATCTAAAAATTGCAACTGCACTGCCACCTATTGGCCACAGGCTGCTTCCATGGTTTTCTCTGATAACAAATATAAGACAACAACAGTGAAGAGAAAATACCAATTTTCATTAACACAATTACTTGAAGTTTAGGGTTACTTATGAATATAAATGAAAAGAGGTATTTTACTTTACAAATAAACTTTGTAAAGTACATAATATACAGATTTTTTTCACATGTAAGGATTGTAATTGTTTAAAATCACTTCAAATTACATTACCATTACATAAACCTCAACTATTCAAATTTGTCAAGAAATCATATGGGTTTTATTTTCTGCGTGTAAAATATAATGGTTCTGGAGAGCCTCACTTGCTTTACTGACATTATACTGCACAGCTGGTGTTTCCGCTATGATAAGAGCTGAATCTATAAGATTATACTGAGCTGTTGTCATGTTTACAAGCACAAACAGGTGTGTCTAAATATATTCTGTATGTTAATTAGAAGTGTAAATATTTTTGTCTTTTGATTTTAAATGACCATATTTTGCAAAATGACAAAAACATGCTCTGACTAGCACATAATTCTGTTGACGTTATATATAAATTACACTTATGGCTTAATTAAAAGAGACTGCCAAGATATCAACTATTGTACTCGATATTAAACGTCCTGAAAACTTAAAAGGTCAGAAAATATAAAATGTTTTAAAATCTAAAAGATGCAAAAAGGAAACAAAGATAGCAACTCAAATACATCACCTGCAAAACAGCTGAGGAACAAGATGCATTTATTTGCTAGAGAAAACTCTTTACCTGCACAGTAACAGTTGAAAGCTGCAAATATCCCATGATTTATACCTTTTGCATGAGTCACAAATATTACCTGATTTGTTCTTGATATGATGCAGTCCGTGAAGGTATTAAGGCCAGTGAGTGTAGCAAGCACTTGGCGCCAGCGGGATGGGCTCGGTTTCGCAGCTTCCTCAGAAGAACTGCGCACGGACCACTGTCTAAGCCTGGGTCCGACCGAGACTCCATGGGCTGAAGTGGTGCTGCTGCCACGACTACCCCTGGAATACGGGCTGTTTCCACTAAAGATGTAGTTCATCACTGCGGATGAAGCGTGGAGGCACACCAGTAACCTTTCTGGAGCGTGTTGATGACAAAGACAGGAAAACAAATCGGGCCGGAGTCTAAGAGTGTTTCCAAACAACTTCCTTAATTATGAGTGTGCCTTCCTGTGCTGGACATATCAGGAGTTTCGATCTGAACAAAGCCTCAAGTGTGCTGTGTACTTGTGACCCCAGGATCCTCACACACTCCTTTATTCCATCCAAGACTTGGTCTGCGAAATGGCAACAACCATCCAAAATGATATTGGGGCACAACTGAACACATTCCAAAGAAAGAAAAAAGTGATGTTCTAAGCAAAGCTAACTGCTTTTTCATCAGCCATGACTCATGAGTAGCTGGGAAAGCAAGACTCAAAGATGGTGATCACTAGCTGGACAAATTATGAGCTGGCATTTTTTGGTTCCACTGAAGCCAATTGCAATTCTCTGTGCCTGCAAGATGCTAAACCTGAAGGCCATCAAATGATTAACAGCTGCCTGTCCAAGTTCTGCTGCCCGTCCAAGGAATGTCACTCTGCCCAACCAACAATGCATACAGACATTAAAAAACTGATGCTATAATGTGAAAAACTGGATTCACATTAAAACATTAATAGCAAGCAAGAACCATTCTGAAATCAGTGTTCAATCTCTCTTTTGATCATTCCTTTGATATGGTTTTCAAAAGTGTCCATTTACACGTACTGGATCAGTTGGTTGTCCGTAATAAGACCATCAAGAAAAAAGCTGGATTACCATTTGGCGTGCATGCAGTGGCTGATCTTTAACAGCAGCACTTAGAAGGACCCTCCTCTGCTCAACAGTTCTGTAGATGTGCCACAGGTGCTGGATGAGTTGGCTGATTTTGTCACCAGGCTCTGCCTCCACTCCCTCGGGAGCTTAAAGCCATGGCAACTGCTCGCACATCTAAAAGAGCCAGCAGGATTTCCCGTACAGGCTCCGGTCCCCTGTCTCGCACCAGCAGCCACAGTAAACATGCTCTTCAGCTTCATCTGTTGACATATTCATTAGAGCACTAGGGCCTACAGCGGGGACTGGATGGTACGAAAACATTATCATTCGGGTGTCAACACCATGCTGGCTCCAGAACTGTGATAGTGTCGCAAAGCCTCGGGTAATCAGATAAAGCCCTTTCACGTAAACGCCGTTGAATTACACTGAAGATTTAGCTCATCTAGATTTTGCTTTAACTACTGATTCAGAGGGTAAGATGGCGCTCCAACCAATAATGCTAAAGCCCCTCCTCTCCTGTGAAAAGATGCCAATAGATATGGCAGGACATCAATAATACATTCCAAATTACCTCTGAACACACTGTGTGCATGTCTAATGAGATCCCTGCAAAACCCACTTTGAGCCGCCTCTCAGAACCGAGCTGTCCTGTTACCACCCTAATTGACAATTAGACCATCACTCTGTAACAAATGGATCTGACTGTTGTAAAATGGTAGGAGTTGATATAAATGATATAACACTGAGGCATTTGTCCTGCAACTGTATGGCAGCCTTTCTACTGCTGGAAGGGGATATTAGCTTTCAAATCTTCCATAGGCCAGACAATGGCAGACAAATTAGGTCAGCCATTGACAAGGTCAGACAGCTGGTCAGTTTCTCAATAGACATTGAAAGCAAAGTCAGAATACATAGATGCTCTCTTGGTTACTCCTGTCACTGTCTTTTCCTTTAAAAAAACCTGCTCTGCTCTAAGAACATCAAAGAGCTGCTGCTAATGTTGATCTCACCCTTCACTGTGACGCATGATTCTTCTTTCATCAGGAGACAATCCATCTATACAATAAGTATAAACAACCAAAGCACAATATTGATTAACAGGTTCCCAAATCCAATACATATATTTGTATGCTGGGGCAGTTTCTATACTGATTTAAGGAAAAAATCTGTTAAAAATCTGTGGTTTGGAACTCTTCTTGGTTTACAACTTAATGAAACATGAACATCTAAAAATCTGTCTCACGAGTTCTGTGGGTGCAGATTCGGTGTGGGTTTGCTAATAATCTAAACAACTGTGCCCACTGGGACATCTAAATACTTGATAGCATTCTCCCAAATTATGCAATTTTCCTCTAATTCTTTGGAATGTTAGATATTCTTTATTTAAACTTATTTACACTGTATAAATGCAGATTCATAACCTGAACAATGATCACTGCTAGGGTCTTTATCCAAATTACTTTGCAGCTATTTGAGTAAATTAAACGTTAAACCTAAATCTATGGCATTTACATCTGTGTAAATGTAAAAGGTTCTACAACAGGGAGACTTATATTTATGCAAGTCACGACATATATGCACATAGATATAAACAAACAAACAAACAGTATGTTCCAGCAACCCGGCAATAGATACAACCCAAGCTATCGTAGGCAATCACACATGCTTTTGATAACAAATTCCAGCGTGTTTAATAACCACGATTGGATCAGTGGCAGCACTGCTGCGGTTCGCATCTGTACATGCATGCTCTGTGCAGTTCACACTGTGTGTGTATGACACTGTGAGCATTGCTGCATGACAGAGGCACGCAGGTTGCCAGGCAGCAGGAGAAAGTGAAATGTGCTTTCTCATTTTCTCATCGAAAAACACTGATGTGCCGGACAATACACTCACATGGGTGACTACTGTAATGCAGAAGAATGCTTGTTTTATCGCCAGACAAAACAAAGCACTTTACTAAGGCCTTACGAGACAGCATGTCAATCAGCGCATTTCAGGCTCCATGACGTACCACCAAAAAAAATAACGCACCTGTTTTGTAAATGCACACGTTGGCTTACAGCCTTATATTAAATGGTCTAGTCAGTTTCTTTACAATCAACAATCCAAACTAATGTGACTACTACTACATATGCATGCACTTGCATGTGATAAACAAATTTTAATAAAGATCACAGTTTTACACAAGGCATTTAAGTTTACTTCAGTTAAAGTGTTCTGTAAACAAACTTCTTGTTCTATAAGCATATATAGTTTTTTTTACTGCCAGCCAATTGCACTCGTACTCGGCGCAGCAATTGTGAGTGTTTTCCTGTTGCAGAGTTCCACACCTACCAACAAGTGTAGACGCCGCCTCTTGGTTCTCCTGAGGGTTCCCATGATCCGCCGACCCATCTTTTTAGCATACCACACCGAATTAAGCATCGTGGGCTGAGGCTGGCACGTGCGGGATTCACGCTCCAGTGAAATAACGTTAGTTTCCCGATTCTGACCTGCCCCCCTCCACCTCTTCTCACGCAGGCATCTCAAAGCCAGCGTGTGCTCATAGTGCGTGCCGGCGACAAAAACGTGCGGTGCAGGTATCTACGATGAGCTGCACGTACAGAGAGAGAGACAGAGGAAAACAGAGAGGCAGAAGCTGCCTGATACAGGCAAACTGCAGCAGAAATTGTTTCACAATCTCTGCAGCCCCAACATGCTACTTGATTCACCCTCTTCTCTCTCTCTCACTCTCTCTCTCGCTGCTGAGGTTGATGCAGTTTCTGGCACGCAGATTCGTTCGTAGCTGTGCAGTGGTAGGATGCAAGCTTGTAGCACAGCCACACAGATGGCTGCAGGTGCCTGCGTTCACCTCTTCCAGCTCAAAATGACTCAGCAGGAAGCTCAGAGTGAGACGGGGTGCTTGGTTGGCTGGCACTCACTCTGCCCCACTCTGATTGCTTGAATGAAATAAGTCCAGAGGCTTTGCGATGCAGAGAGCACTCCAATGCTATGCCTTTCAACCTCTATTATAAACTGCTGCAGCGTCCGTGCTGTCTTGTAAACGTGACGTCTTCTCTTAGTTTGGCAGTGCTAACCACCCTCACGTTGCTTTAAAGATGAAGTAAGACAGCAGAGTTTCCTGCGCCTGTGTAAATTCCTCTCTGGTACAACAGATTCTAAGGGACAATGGTCCGGAACCTCCACCTCTTCTCACGTGACGCGCTCTTCTGATGTTTTCTATAATGTGTGATCGAAGCCGTTCAAGTTTGGCTCATGGGGAGATATATCAGAACTGACGTCACTAACAGGAATTGGGAGGCTGCACGAGGCTCATGATTTGTATGAGAAAAGTGACTGAAGGACACAGCCTCACCTCAGATCCAACACTGCCTTACTTATAAATGTGTGACAAAAAAACGCAAAATATTTATAGGTTTGCATATGAACTTTCACCTCACACTGCATATTCTGAGTAAGTCGTAGCCTACTTATTAATATTACCTACATTTTTATTCTGCCAGAATCCATAATCAAGCCCAGTCAAGAGGGAATCGCAATCGTTACCTCAAACATCACATTCAGTGCATTAGGACCTAATATAGCTGCTACAACATGGACTACAGCACAAAATCTTAAAACTCTACAAACACTGACCATGCGCTATGGAAGCAGAAGTGCTTCCATGCATGACAGCATGCACTAGAAGATGAGAACATCAACAGCTAACATCCTCACACGCACAGCCAAACAACTGTTGCATTTAACGCAGGCTAACTGTTTTTTCAGAACCTACAGATTCAAGAAGACTCATGCACCCGATCAAGTGGTACTATTACATAAATACAAACAAAAGGGAAAGGGGTTAACAACATCCCATGCATTATAGGAATGATATCATACTGGAGGGCTAGCATTAAGCCTGCCTGATAAAAGCTATGCTATTTATTTATTGCATTAACAATGCTAATTACATAAAGGTGACTAACGCGCACGTGACTGACAAACACAGAACTGACAAGCCGCAGTTTGGCTTGGCTTAACTATCAGAAGCACATTGAGATGGCGATGCAACCGGTCATGTTGGAGGGGTGACTGTTACCTGGACTGTCACAGGACTTTGAGGGTAAGGGTTGGAGAGGGGAGTATGAGGAGGAGGGGAACTCTCCTCGTTCACTACAGTAGACTGCCCATCAAAGATGCATTCCAATGATTCAACCTACAGAGGGGCATTGAACTCAGCATATTACAATACAACCTTGACTAAGGGTTAAAAATGACTATAGATAAACAAATCATTATGAGAAGCAAATAAAGAGAATGCCTACCCAGACAGCATTTGTGGGCATCATAGGCATCGAATGTTATGCTACCCAAAATGCATCATATAATGTTCAAATATGCCTGTGACAGCCAAAAATGCTTTCTAGGTAGGCAACATACTAGGTTTTAAGAGTTGGCAAAATGAACAGTTTGATAAAGAAGCTTATGATAATAGACCACAGACTCAATATATCAATAAGATGGAAATGTTATTTCAATTGGCAACTGTGGGAATTTTGATGGCTGTTTCAACAAACAAAAAGTCCAAACATCAACATCAAAAAAGTGAAATCAACATCAACATGAAAAACATTAATATATGAACACACTCCTGGTGAAAATGTCAGCCTATATCTTAAATAGACCAGGACAATGTCCCTAGTACTTTTACTTCAGCAAATGTGTGTGTTGTGTCCACACATGACCATTGCTACAAGCTTGAGTGGTGTGTGCCTGCAATGACCTGAATGCAACACAAGGTGGCAACAAAACCATCCACTGCTGTGAATGATGAACTAAATTGCGTCAACAAACGAAGGAATCTCCAACACTTTTCTTCACAAAGTTTCTCTATTAATTTGTCTTGACAAATTACAATGGCAGGAGATTAATCCCCACCCGTGGCATCAGCTTCCAGTCTGTAACTCATGGAATGTGAATATATTCGGATCAAATTTGCACCTCAGGTGTTTAATCAATCAGGAAAAAGGCACGCTTGTCCCAAAAGTCCTTGGATGTCAATACTTAACACTTCTATGACACTTAAATAAATGTCACTGAATGAATGTAAATAACTACAGTGATTACATTTACTCTTTGGCAAATGCTTTAATGCAAAATAATTCAAGTGAGGATGCATTAAATATATTGTATGAGTTTTGGCATGAGTAATGCATCAGTTAAGCTACCACAAGCCAATTGGGGGACCAAAGGTAAACAATATAGATTTATTAATCTGATTATTGGGAAAGAAATAATAAGATTAATAAGTAATTTAAAGGGCTGAGAACAAACCAACTGTATTCACCTGGGGAGGGTGTGTCTGAGATGACATGTTGTGAGGTGGGCTGGAGGCATGGAAAAGGTTTGAGATTTAAGTGTGAGCAGTGAAGGTTATAAGAAGTGGTAAACGTTATTTGTCAGCTACGTGTGTGCTGCTGCCACAGGCTCTGATCTGGACCGAGGAGAAGCTGCTGGGTCATAAATCTAAAAGCAGAAGGGAGCAGCAGAGCACGGCAGGCACAGGATGAGCGCTCATAATTGTTCACACGTATGCTCTAATTCCTGCCTGGAAATACATTCATCCTCTCTTTCTGGACACAGTCACCCTGCTGGCTTCCAGTCAGCACCCAGAGATTGTGCTTCACCTTGAGAAACAAAGGGCTAAGCAATTCTGCATAATTATTAAAGGAAGCCAATAACAGTAAATGCACATTGGCTCTGGATGCTCATTAAATCAAGTGTAAAAAGTGGCCCTCGATGTGGCACAGTGAGACACTGGCCTAGGAGGGCTGGCACTTTAGCAAAGCAATCTTGATATTTTGCAGCTTTTTCACAATATTTAATGTGCATCTGTTTTTGTAATTTTGTAATTTTTTCATTTAGAACCAACATTTTAAAACGGAAATTAAAAATTATGGAAATATGGAAGAATTCTTTTTAATTATATGCCTCATGATAATACAATAAGTAATGTTAATTTTAACATTTACTACTACATTTTTAAAAGTATGATGTATTTATGAACAATGAACTAACAAGAACTATCAATAAACAATTGAATTTACATTAACAAACATTACATTTATTTACATTTATGTATCCGGCAGATACTTTTATCCAAAGTATTATCCAGTACACTTTTATCCAGTACAATCTGTACAGTACATGACATTAATAAATGGTTTATTGTTAATTTATGTTAGCTAATTCATTAACTAATGTTAATAAATGAAACCTTATTGTAAAGTGTTATCAGATCAATATAATTTTTACTAAAACATTTTAAATCACTTGAAATGTCGCACAGGGACTTCCGTAAACATTGAGTGATAATGTAAAGTTGTGAATCTAACAGACAGTTGGAAAGAACCAATTCGCATTATCTCACATTACTAGGGGTGTAACGATATTACAAACCGAACCGAAATATTGCGATACACCAACCACGATACATATCGCG
>JAZGTJ010011492.1:0-16861 GCA_036877575.1 Botia almorhae
TGCCTTTGTACAGAGTATTATAGAAAACAACAACAACTACAAAAGTAACCTTCCTCACAGCAGCGGACATGGGAGGTCTTTGATTGTGCATATCAAAGAATTGATCCCCCTGTGTGTTTAGAGTAAGTCTCCCAAGGTCAGACTGTCTACCTCCAGTGCATCACTGCGGACTGGCGAAAACAGCTAGGTTCTGGAAACAAGTTTTTAGCCCATAAGGCTTGTGCAAAAAGTAAAGTTGGGTAACTGTGGCCCTGTTTGCAGTATATGTAGATTCTTCATGAAACATGGAGGAAAACACGTTATAGTACTTTGTGACATATTAAGGACATGTGACATGTGATGGTCTTTGGATAACGATATTTCTAAATATTGAATATTTTAGCTGAGACCAGAATATTATATTGCTATTTTATTGATGGTCACAATAAAATAATATTGTACATTACAGTTTTGTATAACTACACACAACTCGCATAAAATCACAACATTATTTTATTGTGACTATCAATGTAATGTAGTATTAATGCAATATTATATGGCCAGGTCCCTGCAGATTCCCTTAGAGAAACTTGTCCAATCCACCATTGGTTGACCCAACAGATGCCAATGTTGCTATGTCAGACAGGTCGGGGTGCTCAAACAAACAAAGAAATGTTTAGATAGTACCACAATGTTTACACTTTTTTATGGAAATCAGCCTACTATTTTATTAGCTGTCTCTGCAAATTAAGCCAAAAATGTCGAAATTATTTTAGCATTGAAAAATTACACTTCACCTTTAATGAAATGAAATGAAATGAAAAGGGGCACCAAAGCATCACTAATCATAATCATTCATTTTTTTTCTGAGGTTGTTGGAATAAACAGAAACCACAATGTGAAAACACAGAACAAATCCACTAGCATTTCAATAGCGATGGAGCTGAACAAAATAAGAGAGAAAAAAAGTGTCACTTGCAGCTACGGACTCCTAATCCCTCATAGAGAAAGAAAGAGAGAAAGAAGCATTTTGCTGGTGAACCTGCGAGTGAGGCAGAAATGCTACGGGAAACCATGTCAGAGATCCACAACTGATAATAAGATGCAAGTGGTAAGACATTTTTTAAGTTTAGCCTCATGTGTTTTGGTGGTCTGTGGTATCACAGAGATAATGTCTCTCTGCTGTATCCAGAGACCGGCAGATGAGGGCTCCTTCATTTTAATTGCCTACATTTTGTTTAAAGGTTGCACTAACCTGTAGTGCTAAAGTACAGAGCTTGTTTATGAATGAGGCCAAACCTGTGGAGACATGAGGTAGTACTGGGCCATTTTGTCAGCAAGGAAGGTCCAAAGAGAATTAAACGCCCTCTCAGGGGCGGATGGATTGCCACCTAGCCGTGCAATCATGCATCATGTGCTGAGACAGAGAACACAATGGAGAAATAAAAGATCTTTTGTGTAGCGGGGTAGGATGGAGGGAGAGATAAATGCAGGCTCCGTAGAGGCTTGACAGACAGACAGATAGACAGATAGACAGAAATACAGGGGGGAAAAGTGTAGACTGTATAGTGGCAGATAAAAGCACAGAGGAAGCAGAGCATGGACATAGTCCTCAAACTGTTGTTTATGTAGAAGGACATTAGTCATGACAGCTAATTCATTGCTAACGCTAGTCCTTAAGAATTTCTAGCTGAAGAAGTTTACTCTTGACTAGTTTGAGAAGGTTTGTGGGACTATATTAAAATGTGTTCAGGTTACTCAAGACACGCACATGCATTACTTATGTGCCACACCACACATGAGGAACCTGTGTCACTAATTGCCCTCATTAAACAGGACAGTTTGTTGTTTTAGTTGTTTTATTGCCCATTGTGTGTTTGGGAACAGGCAGTTGGACATGTGAGAGAGAGAGAGACATATAAGAGAGAGAGGGGATATTTTCTATCCTCAGGGAACGATGCGGTATGACCAGAGAGTGGAGAAACAAAAAGAGAGAGGGAGAGCCTTTTTTCCCATAGTCCCCTGGAGGGTTTCATGTAGAATCAGAGCAGTAAGAGAGAGACACTGATAGCACAGAGGTGGAACTCACAAGCAGAGCCCATGGCTCGTGAACAGACTGCTTCTGTCTGGATTTAAACATCAGACACTGTACACTGGAGAACTTAAATCTACAGTGTGCTGAACCAGCCAATACGACAGCAGCAAACAGACATATATATACTGTATTGTTTTGTGATATTTTTATATCAAGTGGAATCAAATTGTTTGAGATGAAAGAGTTCATTGGACTATGAAAACATCTCCTCAGTCCAAAAGGAGCATTTATTTAAACCAAGTTGCATTACTGACTCTAATTACTGAATCTGAAATACTCTGCATTATGGTACTGGAATTATCAATATATGATTTTTCACATTCAAAAAGTCAACAACGCCTACAGCATGTTGGGTTCAGAAACTGGCCTGTCCAATCATGGTGAAGTAATATAAATATTATACAGTTATTTCTAAACACCAGATGAACTATTAATAAAAATAATAGGAACGTAATAGAGCGCTGTGCTTGGCTGTGTGTACCACCTCAACTTTACAAAAACAGATGAAAGCTTAAATAAAAATGTATTTGTAAGAATTGTATGTAAGATTTTTTTATTATGTATATGTATGGTTATGTATATGATTATATATGTATAGTCCTGTTGAGTTCATACAGATTACTTAAAAGAATTATTGAGTCGTTAATTGTTTCGACAGCTTTTTCTGACCTCTTTTGCTGTTATTACTTTTGTCTGTGTTTAATTAGGGGTCAAAAAGACCTTGGGACCAATCACTTCACCAGAAACAAAGTCTAATTAGGAGAAAGAAAAAGACCTTTTAATTGTATGTCAATGTCAAAGGAACATTGTAATTAATTATTATATAGTCAAGGAGTCAGGCATTTCTGTTTCACAAAAAGGTGAGTGTGTATGTGTGTGTATGTGTGTGTAATACACGCAAGTACGGGTGATGTTTCCGGTGTGCAAATGCATGTGTGGACACATGTATACTTGCTTATACTTCTTTCTCTTACATATCAGAAAGCCAAAAAGGTATAGACAAAAATACATGAAGCAGACCTCAGACAAGATTAACAATGTGAATTCGCTGTAGTTGCCATCATGTCTTTGAAGATTGTAGTATTTCTTATAAAGTGTCCCATGGCTGCGCTCAGATCTAATGCATCTGGATTTCAGGAACCAATTAAAGCCCAATCCACCTATGAAAATTGCAAACGTCTTGCACATTTTATTTCATTATGCAATAGTAAGCTGTCAAATTATCGGTGTGTTTGCCTTAAACAAATTACAACCCTTTCATTAATGAGGACCAAACAAATCTCTGACGGCTGTCAGATGTTGGATCATTGTCTAGGTGTTTCATTGGTTAGTCCCTCTCAGTGTGTGAGTGTGCATATTGTAGATGTGTCCAATCAGACCACAGCAGTGTCAGGCACAGTTCTGTAATTGTATGTACGGTCCTCAGCCTCTATTCCTCTGTGTGACTTCACTTCTGCTGTGATTGATTACATAGCTGCAGGCTTAAGCAGGCTGGACCATGCATGGTGGTCATGGCTGTATTTTCTCAACAGCAGATTACAGACATAGAACTTGTGTTTATAGTGAGAGCTGTTAATGCTGTCTTGTGGTGTATATAAGTCTTTTGAAACATATTTTGCTGGTGAAAATAAATTAAAAATCACACATTATGTCATTATTTACACGTCATTCCGAACATATGCATAAAGTTATTTTTCTTGTGGAGCACACAAGAACATTTTTTTTAAAAATCTCTCCATAACTCTTTCATAGTTCATAGTTCATAGTTACCATTTTGATCCAGCTCTGAAGAGAACCAAAATATTCAAGAACTTTTTGACTGTTTCTTTAAAACACACAACTATATTGGTATAAGGATACTAAAAATGTTCAATGCCTCAATGAGTAAGCTGAGTGTACTTAGAGCAACAATTTAACATTAAAAGTGTTATGACACCATGTAATGATGAAAAGGACATTTCAGAAAACAGAAAGGGATGCAATGTATTCCTATAGTGAATATATTAGTCAGATAGCTTTTCTTCCATACACTACCAGACATTCTTCGGAAAAACACATTTCTTTGCTGAATTTATTTTTATATTTTGTAATTTATAAACAATATAATAATAATAATATGATTATTGTTATGAATGGTGTTTTATATATAACAGAAAAGCACAATTCTTTGTTGTCTGTATGTAAGATCAAATTCTATGATGTCAGAGAGAAGTCAGTATCTGAACATCTCAGCAGCTTTGAAGTGTTGGACTTCTCAGCTGGGCTGTGTGTGTTGAGCTCTGAATTTCTCTGACAGCTGACGATGAGATGACTGCTAATTGTCACGTCCTTCTTGTTCTTTGAAGTGTTAAAAGAGAAAATTTCCTATGATATGTTTGCTTTATTGATCTGAATGAGTGATTTTACCTCACAGTAGTTACTGATGAATTTTTGGACTTAAAATTTTTTTGTATTTATAAAGTGAGTCTGGGGTTTTCATGAAAGACAATATGATATGTAGGTTTATTTTAGGGCCATTTTTGTAATACACTCAAAAGGAAAATATATATTTTTTTCTCATTTATGTTCTCCAGTAATTTACATGTACATTATGGACAACACCATGTATGATAAATCAGTCAATAAAAGGTCAGTCAAACCATGCCCATAAATAACAAATATGATCCTGTTATAAACAAAAGTTTTTTTGGACAGCAGGAAAATAAAAAATCTGTTACATACCAAATCAAATGTGCTGTTTGTGCCGTAAATGTGCTGTTTCTTTTTTTAAGATTTGAATTCTCTGTCACACTGCCAATTCAGAATTATAAAACAGAGCAATTAACATCATTAATTTTTTAGATTATTTAGATACTATGGCAGAATGTCCAGGGGAGGGTTAAAACCACCCATGGTGAGAAAGTAAATTGTGGACTGTGGCGCATGAATAGGTGATGGATTGCAGTGTGGGATCTCCCGCTCTGCTCTGATTGACAGGTCTGACATATGGAATAGTTCTGCTACTCTCCAGAGACTCGGAAGGAGTGAGAAAGGGTGGGAAATAAAGAGAGAGAGAGTGTGAGGGGCTGGTGAGTGAGCCGTACTGCCTGCCAGCCCGAGAGGAGAAGGAGGGGAGGGTGAGGGTACCTTCTTACTACAATCTGTATTTCTGATCAAAGGAGCTCCAGATCTCACTCACTATATCTAGCCTGCTCTCTGCCTGTCTCCAGCTTCCCTGTTTTCCATCTTTTTACTGCATCTCTCTCTCCTCTCTCTCTCACTCACCCACTCTCTAAATTTAGCACCAGAGGCAATTAGTGGTGAAGTGCTCAGAGCAAGATCTGTAACTGCTGACAGGTTCCACAAGTACAACAAACTACAGTGTGTGTGTGTGTTTGGGTGTTTAAATACGCAGCTTCAAGCATCTGAGAAATAGTCTGTATACTTTGCTGTTTAGACAAGTGCACATGTGAGAACAGGTTTGGACACTTTTATTTTTTGTAATATTTTGATATCTTCTTATTTTCATTTTCTGTTGTGAATCTATAAGATATTTGTGTACTTTTGATATTAGTATTATTCATAGGGACCTCTGAGATTAAAGGTCCTTTTAATGACAAATGTTGAAATTCAAGTTATTTATATCATTTATTGAGTTAATATAGACTATCAAACAGATCATTCTTAATGCCTTGATATTTTATTATGTGGTTAACATAGTGGTTGTAAATAAATAATCAGTTTTGGGTACACTGTATTTAAGGTGTCCTTGTTACAGTGCAATTATATGTTTATGGGTAATATTAATTAACAACATGTACTAAAGGATAGGGTTTGATTGAGGGTTAGTTGCATGTATTTACTGATATTACTATAGTAAGTACATATAACATGTTACAGTAAAATAAAGGAATACCAGTTTTGGAGTCACTGTTAGTAATAACGACTTTCAAACATATATGCATATGGTGAGCAGTTTTGTCACATGACTCTTGCTCAAATGATCACACCCTTGATTCAGACTGGATGGCCTTTTAATCCCAAAGGCCTATGTAGCTGCTTTTATTATTAAAATGATTTCTAAAACAAACATACTACTTTTACACAGTTTCTTTTTTACATAAATGATATATATTGTACTTTTAGATAATCCATGTTTTCATCCACTAAATATTGCGTCTAAGTTGTAACACAATTGTCACCAACATTTGATTTGTGTTAACATAATTAATAATGGCATACTAATGTAAACTGTGATTGTTTTGCACTGGTAATATCTACTCAAATATTTGCATTATTACATAAACTGCCACACATTAGCTGGGATCTGTGATCAGTAATGTTTTGATGCTGACTGACTGAACTTTTCCCAGACAGTGACATGGAAAGATGTTTTGCCTGGAAACGTTTATTCAGGTGGGAAAATACAGAATGATTTGAGAGAGCCCAACAGCAGAAGAGGAACCCAATTCTCCTGAGAGTCAAACCTGTCCGCACTCATTAGTCACCAAACTTACTCTCCCCTCTCCTGCTTTCTACCCTTGAAGAGACTATTTAGGGACACAATTCTGTTTTGCACCTATGTAAATTAGTTATTATTCCAGTGTATAATCCCAGTAGACCTGAGATATTATTCCTATCATGAGCATTTGACTAAATTAGGTTTGTTTTATTTGTAACATTAAAAACCAAATTAAACACGGCAGATATAAATGAGTGACTGATTGTAAAACCAACTGAACTGATATTTGGATCTTCAGGTCAGGCATTTGCTGAGTGCAAGAGATAACAATTTATTACTTCTCATCCTTGGATATTTCTGACAGGAGAGAGAGAATCTGTGTGTATGGAGAGTTTGCAGCATTTCTGCATGACCTCAAAATTGCTGCATGTATATGTCTACGGGGAAAATAATCATGAATGAGATCTCTGTAATGTCTCAATTGTTTCTCTTACATGGAGCAAATGGAGACTGCTTCTCGGATGTTTCTCATAAGTATAGATTCTGGCAACTTCGCGTATGTCTGCTTTAGAGTTTTAAAAAAAGATGTCTCAAACTCTGCTTGGGCTTGTCAGGATACCAAAGTCTACAATCAAAAGTCAGATTTATATGTAATTAGATTAATCAAGTAGAATAGATATAATTTTCTGAGGTTTTATTACTGCATTTTATCAATTGACAATTGACATTTTAATTTTATGTTGTGTCTTCTAACAATTTTTAAAGAAACATCTGAGACAAACCTGAGAACTCCATTCTCCATTCAAGTCCTGCAATTAAAAAGCAACATCTGTTCCTCTGAAATACACACTCCTCTACTCACTTAACACATCAAAATTTTGATCAATAAAAATGTTGGTGTTTTAATTTCATAAATAAGCAGTATAATGTTGGAAAATAAAAATCAGTGGCAAAATCTTAACCCCTTTAAAATATTAGCCTTAGTTCATTAGCAGAATTCAATTTATGACAATAATTACATAATCAGAAGTAAAAATAAAATAAGCCACTGAGAATTTTGAATCTGGCTTTTTATTGCGTTGACTTAAAAGTGACCCTAGTTCTGGTAAGTTCAATCTTTCTGTAATCCAGCTCGGTAAGCACAGAAAGTTAGTAAAAATGTGTAATGATTTCCAGTATTCCTTGGCTACCTGAAGTATTGCCAGAGCCACATTGTCTCAGGTGGACTTGTATCATACCCATGAGGAATATCTCATTTGCATAGCATGATTATCTTCAATTGTGTATATATGCATCATAATGCTCGGGCGTTCATGGACATGTGGGTTTATGGATGTTTAAAGCTCATCTTTGTGTTGAGATTGGAGCTGTGAATCAGACTCTGGTGACTGGGGGAGAGAGATGCTCTAATGAGGGACTAGCTTCTGCCAAGTGGTATTATGTTACCTTTTGTTGTCATGTAAATCTCAACACTCAATAGAGAATAAAAGCCTTGACTGATATTTTCAAGAGCTGTGCTGTTTTCCTCTCTGTCCCTGCATAGTTCGACACCATGTGATAATGTTGTTGTAATGTGTAAAGAATGGTGGCTTTTGAGAAAATCCTTATTCGCAACACAGTGTTTGTTAATGTAAGAAAAATGCAGGCCTTAATATACACTAGGCCCCGGGTGTATACCATTGGTAACTGTCAATTTTACCCAATGGTTACCTTTTAATTTTGTTTAATGGTGAAATAATATTAATTGTCAGCATAGTTTCATGTTGCCATTAAAGTTGGCTATGAATGTTGGAGAGGGCGAATGTGAATTTGTTTGTTATGTCTGTTAATTTGGTTGCTTTTGTAAACAACTCTTGGAAGCGATTCACCTAAATGAAGCAAAATTGTATTTAGAACACTCACTATTGTTCTGCTGTGTCATGCTACGGAATATGAAGGTCAGAACTTTTGCCTGAAACAAAAACATAACACATTATTTAAATGAATAATAACATTGAAGGGAAACATTTTTTAATCATTTTCAATTTTTATATAATATAATAATTATTATATTATAAAATAATATTTATTTTTTTGATATTGAGAAATCTGTGGTACAATGTTGTTGTTTTTTTTTATCAATAATAATCGAAATGTGAAAAAAAACATTATCTGCACATTAGCTCCAAGTATCTCCAAATATGTGGCTAGATTAATTCACCACAGATGCTCAAAAGAAAACAAGTAAATACAGTTAAACAAACTCCAACAAGAGAGGAGGCCACGCTCTTTTTATGCACTGATTTTATTCACAGTTGTGTGATCTTATCAGATCGAGTGGAAGTCAGCAACATTATCAAAAGCAGACTGCGGGCTTTTTGGACACACTTTAAGTCAGAGGTTCTTAGATGAGAATTGCTGTTAACAAAAGTATTTAATCAAGGTCTTGTCCCTTCAGATGGAAGAAAAACTGAGCCAAGACACCGATGTACTTAAACATGTACTTATATGAACACATAAACGTGTTATATCATACAATAAATGACTTGATTGGATACACAGATATAAATACACAGATGTGAAAATACAACTGAAGCCACTGCATACCTCTTTATTAGTCTTACTGTAGTGAAGCTCATTCGAGTGAGGTGGTAAAGCTACACAGGACCGCTGTGAGAAGCGCAGACATTAGAAACAGCATGGAGAGGCCTGTACATTTATGCCATGCAGATTCATTGCTGTGTTGTTTGGCCAGTCATTTCCTCATGGAGAGCTGCTGTTTGAGTTGGCAGCTGATGGGTTTTGGGGTACAGGGCCACAGTTGTGCTCCCCACTATGTGTGCTGTGCTCCTGTGGAATTTCCTGCCCGAGTTTTTCCTTTGGGTGTCTCTGATTTTATATGACTGACAGAGCCCTGATGCTGTGTTTATTAAATATTAGAAAGAGATATGATGAGTGATATGTGTGTGTGTGTGTTAAGCACTTTGTTTTGTTTTGGTGTTTTTCTTTTTTTATGTCTTTTATAATATATTCGATTCTCACTTGCAGTGCGTTGTTGAAACAGGTTGTTGAAATATTTTCCTAGTGGATTGTTTGCTTTTCCTGCAGAATCTCCCAAAAAATACTTTTAAAATTGAGCTCCTGCCCACCAGCAATTTGTCTGTGCAACAGTTGTGTAACCTTGTAAATACTAGCAGAGGTTGCTTGTTTAATTACTACTCCATATGTCTATGTATTCTCAATATAACCTGTCATGGTGAGCTACAAGCTAGACTGAATCATATTCACTGAGCATTAAGGAGTAATTCAACTCTGTATCAGCTAATAAAAGCCCAGTTCAGTTGTTAGCCTCTCTGAATCTGGAAAGAGACATTTGAATGAGTGGAACTGTCCACTGCTCTGAGATTTAGTTAATGCAGACTTGTATATATGGAAAAATAGCTTGTTCTATTTAAGATATACATATGATCTTTCTTCAGCTATGAGGCACTGATTCTGGGCTTTAAAGTCCGTAAAAACATGTCACACAAGTCATTTCCACCACAACATAAAAACATCAATTTTCACTCTTTTTGTATTTTGGTCATAAAGTTGCTAGAGCTAATAGCATTTTATGTATCCCAAATACAGAATAACTTTTTTCATCTGCTATAGCATCCCAACCTTACAGTGTTGTCTCCTTGGTAAACAAGTACACTGACATTAAAATACTTTTTGACTGTGAAAAATTATTGGATGTGATAGACACAGAACTTTTCTTTAAATTTTGCATAGCTTATCATTCTTTCAAAATATAATAATTTAGGGACAATGCCAAGTAAAATGTATAAATAAGGCATAATTTTGTGACACATTTGTGAATATGAACAGGATAAATGGTAGGAAGATCATTCCACAGATTATTCCATAAAACAAAACAGAAGTTCCACTATTTCCTTTACAGCAATTGAATATGAAGCCAGATGTTGCCTTTGTACACGTCTTTGTTGTTGTTTTTTCACTTTGCTTTTTATTCCCTGCAATGAAGCAAATGTCCTGCCTGCCTGGGGCGCTGGTCTGTTTTGAGTTGATATGAGTAGCTAGCAAACCTTTGACCAATCCATGTCAGTTTTCCCAACATCCTTTACCAATCTCTCTACCCTTAAGCGTAATGTCTGCGATTTGACAAACAAAAACACAATGTTCGTGTCGGGAAATGTTTATCCAAATGATGCTTTTTGTGTCACCCATGTGCATGTATCAGACATACTCAGACGTCCATGTTGGACAATATATTCAGCATCTCACTGTTTAGTTATTTTACTGAGGCTGTATCTGTATTGTATATCCAGTATAATAGCTCTATAAGATTGCTCTAGAACAGAAGCCCTGAGGCTATAAGAGAAAGTCAGGTACAGTAGATATACCATGATATACCATGATATAGGTGCAGATGTGTTATAATCTATTGATCTGAACTGTGCTTGTAAGTGGAGCTAACATTAGCCATTCTCAGTGGTTCCTGAGTAGCATCTGCTCGCATGTTGGCGCTTTTCTCTGTTTGATCAGAGAGATTTTGCACCAGTCTGTTCAAAGGGATCAGTTGTTACTTTCTGTGGGTAAAGCTAAAGCAAATATTTCTCTGAGGTCACCCATGGCTGCTTACAGAGCTCATGCTAGTGTTAAAATGAAAGGAAATACAGTATTTCCCCTCTTTATTTCCTCTCTCTGTCTTTCATATGGACCTAAAGCAAATGTTGACATTGAATTCAGATAGCGCTGATCCCGGAGATCCTGCAGGGACAGCGGATCCAATATATTTGTCTCTTTATTTGAGTTCGGAACATAGAGTCTTTGAAAAATAAAGCAAAATTGAAAAAGAGTGGGAAAAAAATTTAAGAGGAGAAACGATGAAATGATAGAGGCCATCTCTAATTTAATACCATGTTTTAAGTAGCGGATCATGACCCTATAATAGGTCACAGACAGCAAAACAATGATAAATACATAAAACAATTAAATGTATTCATTAGTCTAAAGCAACATACAAAAAAAGACCATCACATGCAATTTGTCATAGGAGCTAATAATATTCATAGTATACAATGCCAACTATATTCAGGATAGCAGAAATAAACAGGCTTATCAACTGCAATTTTGGCTCAAATTCACCTGTCACTTGGTAGAGTCTTGCCAAATTAGGCAGATGCCAACATACACAACAAATACAACTACATTAAATATGGGTTCACTTGTGGGCAAGGATATACACGGTGTGTGCCAAACCACAATGTGTTTTGCCTGGTGCCTTAAACTTCATACTGAGAGCATGAATCTTTTGAAATTCAGGAGATGTTTAGAGACCATATTTGTCTGTTTTTTTCTATTCAGCCTTTGTCATGTTAATCATTTTGTGTTCTTAACACTTACCTTCTTTTTTGCACTTAGCAATAGTAATACATTTTAACATTTGAACGTACGTATGTTGCTTTGTTTACTTTTGTACACTAAATAATTTTGGTAATGGGTGTTCAATGTAAAATCCAGGTTCTAGGAAGTCCAGGAAAAGATCCAGGAAGTCTAGTTGACATCCTCTGGGTTAATACACTCTGTAATTCACTAAAGGTATGTTATCAGATATGTTATCTTATAAGATACATTATATGAAATAAAATATGTTCCGTAAAGCAGATATAATACCACAGATCTCCAGCATCAAAGTTATTTTAAGTCATCAGCCCTTGTGTCATTTCTCCATAGCTTTGAAGAGTCATGAAATTGCTCAAATTCATATGAGTTACCCATGCTGGTATGTCTGTCAAGTAGAGTCAGAAAAGAGTCGAGGTAGTTTTCAAGTCTCAGCTGCAACTGAGTATTTGGGGAGGCATTTGCATAAAGAGCAAATCCCTGCAGTCCTAACCTTAAGAAACCAAGCACACAGGACTTCCAAACAAACGCTCTGCCAATTAAAGCCACTGTCTGCAGTAAGGAATACAGGCTCTCCGTAATGACTCAGTCTCTCCATCTACATGACAGTATGACAGGAGACCTCTCCCCTGCTCAGGGAGCTATCTTAATTGGTGAAATCTCATGGGAGTCTGTGTTGAGATGTGGTCATAAGGTTTGGTGCTTTTCTTCATCTTGGTCGCCGATTTATTTGTGCCCTAGTTTCTGTTGAGTTAGAGGGCATATTTTAGATATTGGTGGCTTTAGTTATCATACTGGTGATCAGGTAAGGTAATCAAACTTAAAATGGGGGACAGTGGACTACATAATGATGGGTTTGTTTGGAATATGATTTGTAATTTTGACCTCCTGCCAGGACAACACACCAAAATGTTTTATAGTGACCACAGGCTGTCAAGTTCCAAAAAATGAATACATAAAACACCAATAGCACCATAAAGATTACCAAAAGCAATCACCATAAGCATAGTTCATAGTCATGACACAACTTCAACCTATTGGCTATTAAATAGGGACAAGACTTTTTACATATCCGATCTGGTTATTATTAATTATTATTATAATATTATATAAAAGTGCATTTATTACATAAATAAATGGAAAAGTAATTAAACAAGCCACCACTGCTAGTATTTACAAGGTTATAAAATTTTGGTGGTTATAAAGGTTATAAAACAAATTGTTGGTGGGCATCATCAACAGTGATTTTACTGGGGTTTTTTTATTATGTAAAGTAATACAGATTTAAAGAGAGTTTGGTAGGCAAACAGATGGATGTAACATTCACATTTTATATGCATATTTATATTTATGTGTATTTATAATTTTGCCTTGATAAATATAACTAAGATCAACCTGGTCAACACCTCAGAAAACTCTAAACTAAACGAAACATCCACATGCTTAATGAGTTTTTAAATATCGGTGCAACAGTGCGCTGTCACTATGGTGAGCTTTTAATTTACCTAGCAATTAAGCACTGGCTCTCATTCATCAATGCTGGTTTGTCTGGTGGGAGACAAAACGCTGTTTATTGATGGCTACCACAGAAACATCGCAGATAAACGAGCTCTCCCACAGCGGAGGTCATTTCTGCCAGCTTTTGGAAGCTAAAGCTAAACTGACACTGGAGATTAATAGGGCTGCGCTCAACCTAGCCAGTTACAGCGTAGATACCTGCGGATATCAGCAAACGCGACAGGGAAGCTCTTTAACAGATATGATGGATATTTTTCAGCTCCTAGGCCACATGCACCATCTGTTTCCAAAACATAGACATTTTTCATGGAAATTATAGGAAATCTGTCTGCGTGATCACTGTGTAGGACGTATAAAGTGTTTGTTTATACTTGTTTTTAAATGCTTGTTGGGAGAATGCAGAAATGGTCAAAGTAGGGAATCATCACAAACAGGCTGTAAATGTTTCATTTCAAACGGCTTAAGCATGGTTTCAAGTAGAAGGGAATCCAACATGTGTCTGGGTTATAGGGTTTAGACCTAGTGTACATCATCCATCAGCAGCACCAGTGTCAATGATGGTCAACGCTTAAGCAGCTCTCGTGGGGGACATCTCAACCCGATGACCTCGAAGCATATGGTGATGCCTTCACACGGCACAGCTCATCCAACTTTAAGGAAAAGCCAGAAACTGCTTCTTTTCAGCATATTCTCATCCCTCAACCCAACAGACATGAGATGACGGAAAAAGTGCAGGAGAAGAATATCCTGTCTCCCTTGAGTAGCCAGTAATAAATTATACTTTCATCTACTGAGCGAATCGCTTCAGGTTCTATCCATCTCTCTGTTTTATCTCCTCGCACCCCTCTCTCTTCATCCAGCCCTAGCTGTCAGGAGCCACCTGCTCATGCTTTCTTATTTACTGTTAGTCTGCCTGCCCTTACTCTGCAGCATTTGTCCGGTTGCACACTTGAGAATATTGGTAAAATAAGATAGAATGTCTATTTAAAAATAACAATAATTAGTATTTTTGATAAATATTGATAAATAAAATAAAAATGTTTATGTCATTAACATGTTTGTGTCTAAATGTGGTCAGTCCAATTAAATTGCAAACAAACTGTACAAATGCAGCTACTATCTAATGCAGTTAACCGATGGTCACAGAATGTCATAAGTGACCTAAATTGAAATCTTTTGCATAGGCAGCCCTGAAATTTTTCTTTTGCTGACTGAAAACTTTTGCTTACTTTATTCTTATTAAAAAACAAAATATTATTTTGCTTTATCCACTATCTTGGATAGTATTTATTTTTATTTATAGTATTATTTATTTCTTAGTTTGTTTATTATTTGCAGTGCATTTCAGTATGGTTTTCTCAACAAAGACACTTTTTGGCACACTTGAGATGCCTTAAAATGCTGACACTTTAAGGAAGCTCACTAGGTTTTGTGATAGAACAATTATTAAAATGCCAAAGCTGTTTTTTTGGCAAAATGACAATGGAGATCACTGATTGTTCAAATGTATCTACTTTTTATAAAACAAGTGTTTTTTCATTGGTTATGTCTTATTTTACCTATGATCCCTGACCTCCATTTACCCCTTACCCCTTACCATCATACACTATATTCCCAAAAGTATTCACTCACCCATCCAAATAATTGAATTCAGGTGTTCCAATCACTTCTATGGCCACAGGTGTATAAAATGAAGCACCTAGGCATGCTTCTACACTGCTTCTAAAACATCTGTGAAAGAATGGGCCGCTCTCAGGAGCTCAGTGAATTCCAGTGTGGCACTGTGATAGGATGCCACGTGCCAGACCTCCAAAGTTCATGTGGTCTTCAGATTAGCTCAAGAACAGAGCTACATGGAATGAGTTCCCATGGCTGAGAAGCTGCATTCAAGCCATACATCACCAAGTGCAATGCAAAGCATTAGATGCAGTGGTGTAAAGCACGCCGCCACTGGACTCTAGAGCAGTGGAGGCACGTTCTCTGGAGTGATGAATCGCGGCAATCTGGTGGACGAGTTTGGGTTTGGTACTGTACTTGACTGACTGCATTGTGCCAACTGCGAAGTTTGGTTTAGAGAGGATTATGATGTGGGGTTGTTTTCAGGACCTGGGCCTGGCCCCTTAGTTCCAGTGAAAGGAACTCTGAATGCTTCAGCATACCAAGAGATTTTGGACAATTCCATGATCCCAACTTTGTGGGAATAGTTTGGGGATGGCCCCCAAACATGACTGCGCACCAGTGCACAAATCAAGGTCCATAAAGACATGGATGAGCGAGTTTGGTGTGGAAGAACTTGACTGACCTGCACAAAGTCCTAACCTCAACCCGATTAAGGATAATTTAGAGCGAAGACTGCGAGCCAGACCTTCTCTTCCAACATCAGTGTCTGACCTCACAAATGCGCTTCTGGAAGAACGGTCAAAAATTCCCATAAACACCCTAAACCTTGTGGAAAGCCTTCCCAGAAGAGTTGAAGCTGTTATAGCTGCAAAGGGTGGGACGACATCATATTAAACCCTATGGATTAACAATGGGATGTCACTTAAGTTCATATGCGTCTAAAGGCAGATGAGCGAATACCTATTTAATATAGTGTATGTATGATGCCCCGCCTAATATTATTACTTTTATATTATCACTGCTGAATCTCTTTTATTCAAGCAATTGTTTAGTGGCCATTGCAAAATTCTGAAGAGCTTTGCCTTTTGTTGATTTTATCTTAATAGTTTTCATTCAAACACACATTTGGAATTCATACTAATGTGTAGTGGAAAGGTGGAAAAGGTGGAAATTTGGTGTGGTTAAAAGGACAGACTGAAAATCCAAACAAAACCCTCTATATCCTTCAGCGCACGTTTTTTTCCCCTGTTGCTAATGCACAGTTTTTTTTCTGATGCCCTCAATTAACATGAGCTGTACACGTATTTAGTTACAAGCAGTGAATCCTCACATATTTCATTTAGTTCATCTGTGATGTCCTTTTGCGTAGCTTTACTTTGTCGCCATTAACAATAGACGGCCATTCATCTGCATCCGTCTCTTTCAACCCAACCACCCCCCACCCCTTTATTTTGCTTCTTAACCTTCGTCTGATTCATACAGACTTATCGCCCTTGGGCAAAACCAGTGGCATTTCCATAGCAACCGTCTGCCCCCTCAAGCTCCATGGATGCAGTGGATCAGCTGAGTTATCTCTCCTCTCTTTTGTAAAATTCTCTCTCTCTCTGTCTGTCACTCTCACTCTTTCTCTTTTACTTCCTGTTATCAGTGCACATAAAACGTGCATAATGCTCTTCTGTCCTCTTTTTCTCTGTGTCCTACTCTTCACAGATGCCATTTTTCAGCAGGCAACCCTGAGGGCAGCCTAGGATGTGAAGCTTAAATAGAGTCTGTACTGACATTTAACGAATGTCACTCCAAAATGCTGATCACAGAAGGAGCAC
>JAZGTJ010011493.1:0-15290 GCA_036877575.1 Botia almorhae
TGTGTGGGGGACGCTGTGGACAGTTCAGGAAGGACGCCTCTTCATTATGCAGGTGAGGCTTCAAAACCTCAAAAGCCAAAGAGCTTTTAACCACCTACTGGTCAAAAGTGTGCCTGCAGGATGTCATTTATCCCCATTTTTCAGACTATCGAGTAGAAAAATCCTTTTATCTGAGGAGAGGATGCATCTATGCCCATCTCCAAATTTGGAGAGTGATTGCTTCCTTGATTGGCTGAGAATAGGACGCTGTGTAAGGTTTTTAAAAGGGTGGAGCTAATGGTTGTTGGAGAACAAGTGGTGTCACACACATTAGCCTGGTTAGGTTTCCGTGGGAACGTTTACAGTAATTAGTCTTAATGAAGTTTGTCTGGCAGCTGTTGTACTCCCGTTTGTGTTTCTGTGGGGATGATCGACTGCTTCTTATTATCTCTCTCTCTCTCATAGCTGCCAGTGGAAACACAGCGATCGTTCGGCTGCTGTGCGAGCAGAAGTGTCATGTCAATCTCAAGGATTTGGTGTGTATGAGTCTAAGATTTCTCTAAACACGAGTCATATGAACTCTGCTGAGAAAATATCTTCAGGTGTTCATAATCTCCTCAAACGTGCAGTGAAACACATACAGCTGTTCTGTGACTCGGCTGTATTGACATCCAGACACTGAAGGTCACTGTGTTGGAGAGATTTGTTTGTCAGAGGTTGTGCTTTCTTTTATTTCGTGAAAGGTTTTTATCGTATTGTGCTCAAAATACCTTCTGTCTGCGTAATAAGTGCGCCGTCAGACAACTATAAGAAATAATTGATACACTTTCTAAAACTCGAGGTTCGTCTGCAAGGAAAAGCAAGCACAAAACAAAAAAACAAGAGTTCGAACAGACGTAACTGAAAGCTGCAGTCTGTTTTTACTTTTTTAAATTTGAGCGCACAAAATAGTTTGTTAGCAAATACAAGGTTTTGTGTTCAGTCTAATTATGTAAGCAGAATCATTCTCTGCAGTTACGCTAAACATGTTTTTGTTAGACTGTTTTGGAGTCGGCGCGATTGTAATGAGGTTATGTTGTACGCACGCTGTCTCTGCGTTGTTTGTCAGTGTCAGTGTGGTTGTAAACTAATTAATTTTTATTGATGGTTTTGCCGTGTGGGAAATTGCATTCTCTCTACTTGGAGGAGGAGGCGAAACCCTCTCATTCCATGCGTAATAAAAAATTACGTGTGAACAGTGATTTTAAATGATTCTTACAACAAGTTTTTCCCTGCAAAACTGTAATTGACTTAATACTCCCTCTGAGAATGTATGTGTTTTATGTTCTAGCTTAAAAAAAGGTTAGCGCATCATGTTTTAAACAGCATCGTTGTAATATGTACCCATAGCCTGAAAATATGCAGTAGCTCATTATTGGCCAAATGCATAAACACTATTTTCTTTTAGTTTCAACCAATTTTGTTGCAAATGAATGTTCGCTTGTTAAACTGAATGTTGTCTTGGTTCTGGAATAGCTGCCAGTGTAGAAATCATTGTGTTTAATCATGGTATGTTCCGTAATGTGCCGTATAAGCTGAACAGAACCCCCGGACTGTACGACTAAACTCCGTAAGCATGCAAAGAAAACTTAAAAACCCTTTGCATATGTCTGACACACACAGCGGATGGAGGATCTTAAATATTTAAAATGTGTGGAACAGTTGTGACCGTCCCTCAGAAGTGGCCCAACAGCGTCTGTTTCCTCACACTTCACAGGGAAAAAACACCATGTTATAAATTCACACGCTGAGATCGGCCCCACTGAGCACCTGAAAATACACATTAAGAGATGTTTTCTTATCAATTATTCAAGTGGAGCCATGACGTCAACAGAATTTTAAACACTTCTTTATTCTTTAAAAGCATTTTTCTTGAATTTTAATCCCAATAGCTAATCCGACTGCGCTTTGCTCTCTCTAACTGTATCATTTGTTCTTAGCTTTGATTCTCATGACAATCTCGAATGCACTGTGCACTGCTGTACAGAATCAAGGTTTAATTGAAGCCCGGATTCATCCCCGTCTGGGGTATATGTGTTTTTGATGGGCTGTCAGTTTCTCCAGCAGTTAGAGTAAATGGCAGGTCCGGCTGTGACCTCAGGGGTCACCGTCGGCGGCGAGCGCTGAGCTCCGCCTGTTTCCTTTGGAAGATTGTTGCTTTGAGTTTGCCAAGGGAAGCGTTGAAGAACAGGCCAGAATCTAGTTGAACTTCTGGACATCATTTAGAGTTCAGTGTCTCAGGTCACACTTCTGTTGTTATCGGTTACATCTGCAGATAACTCCAGTGGCTATCATGTTCTGCTGTGAAATGCCAGATCTGTGTAATGTACTTTTTATTACATTAGTGATAATAAACCTCTTAATATTCAAACGATGGCATTTACAGGGAAACTACCTTGACTAGTGGGTCTTTCTTATTTAGGATGGCCTCACACCCCTTCACCTGTCAGCCAGGCGTGCAAGCGCAGAGGTCTGCCAGTGCTTGGTCGACTGGAGCGCTGATGTCAACGCCAGCGATAAACACGGCAGGTTTGTCTCTGATTGTCTGTTGTTTTTTTGAGGCTGCCAAACAGAAGTTGTTCAACTCAAACGTTACACTGTACCAACGTTCCGTGGATCATGAAAAGTTTAAAGTCAGTAAAAAATACAGTCCCACGTTTAAGCCACACGAATGTTCCTCAGATCAGATTTCTAATGAAGATGCCAAACATCTCAAAACAAGGATGGGTTTGGAATCAAGCACCTGCATGTATGTTGGATGTGTGTGCTTTGGTCTATTTTTACATATTTTATATGCACTTTCAAAAATAAAGGTTCTAAAAGGGTTCTTTGCAGCAGTGCCATTGAACAACCATTTATGGTTCCCTAAAGAACATTTTAGTCCACAGTTTTTAAAAGAACCATTTGCTTACCCCCTTTATAGTCTGTAGAGCTTTTTCTCCACTACAAAGAACCTTTTATGCAACAGGAAGGTTCTACAGATATCAAAGGTTCTTTGTGGAACCATACAGCCTGACAAAGAACCATTTAGGAACCATTTTAAATTAAATAGCATTATCACTAAACTGGACAGAGAGTTAATGTTATGCTGATGTGCTGCAGAACTGCAGTGATGTTGGCCAGTGAGAGCAGCTGTCCGGCTGCTGTAGAGCTGCTGGTGCGGGCCGGTGCTGACCTGAACATGGTGGACACGCTGGGTCATGACGTGCTGTACTACGCTCAGCTGTCAGGAAACACAGAGGTCCAAAACCTTCTGAACACGGCCCTCCGCAGGCAGCAGCCTGACTCAGGTAATCTCATGTGAACTCCAGTGTAAAGCAGCTCAGGCTGGTTCAACCCCTCAAACCCCTCAACCTTTAAACTTGTTTCCACAAACAACCGCAAAACTTGAAGTGGCTAAATACAGACGCTGTCAGACTGCGCAGATCTGCATTTAAACGGCTCAGCGTTGCCATCTTGTGTTGTTTTAGAAGTATTGTTTGCTTTCACACAAAGCAAGTGAAAGAGACTGAATTCTGAATTAAAATAATGAATGACGGCACCAGCCAGGATTTCAGTTTTTCCCAACCACACTTCATGTGTGAACACGGTTTTATTCTTCTGTATCGTTTTATGAACAGATAAGGACTCATCAGAAACCCCTCAGGTAAGCACATTCATTCCTCTTCCTCATCTTCATCCAGCCTTGTTGGTTTGCCTCATTTTCTTGCCAAAGAATTGTGTTTATCAGTAGATGCTTAAAACCCCCCATTTAACAACCCATAATCCGCTAGTTACTCGTCTGCTGCAGTTTCTCATTTGAGCTAAGCGCATGTTTGCAATGTTTATTATATTCTTATTATTACAAAAATCCCACAATGCACCAGCCCGTGCTACAGCCTTTAGTGATCAAATCTTCTCGCAAACTACAGATACACTGTGTTTATTTTGCTAACCACTCAAACACTTTGCTTCATCCTCCTCTCTCTGTCTCGCTCTCTCTCTCTCTGCATCTGTCCTCATCACACCCACAATCTCAGCATGGTCAAATGCCATTTTCTCCCCCAAAATGAGAAAAGCTGTGCCTCCTCCCATTAGCCCAATCCAGGTAAAGATGTGCGGTGATGAATCGTGATCTGTGCTGATCTCTGTCTGTAGTGACTTCACCTTTCACTGACTTGATTTGTCAGTATGCAAATGAGTCATTATTAATACTTGGAAATTTTTCAGTCGGCCGGAATTGGCTCTCCACCTTATTTTACTCCTGTCGAAACTCTTTCGTCAAGTGATTCATCCAAGAGGTTCAATTACAAGGTACATTTTTAAAGTTACGTTTATTTCATTAATGATTATTTAAAGGTGCACTATGCAAGAGTTTCGGCCACTGATTGTAAACACGACATTCAAATCGTCCCTACCCAAAATGCTCAGTGTTGGGTAGGCAGAATACTAGGCCTTGAAACGGCCATCTTTCTGTCATGTTTTGTGCATTATGACCCAGGCTTTGTTTACTTCCTGTTTATTGAGAAGGAAGGGCTGAAGAGTGCCGTGCTGAAAGGAGAGATTGAGAAACTGCAGGAGGAGAAGAGCATGTTACTGGAGACCATTGAAGATCTGAAGCAGATTGTGAAGCAGACCGAGCCCGAGGCGAGTACAGCACAGCCCTGTTATGTTCCTTCACGTGGCTTTGATCTTCACACACTTCTGCTCTCTGGAACCCATTTTAACAGCTGCAGTTTAACTGGGCCTGACCAGGTGAACGTAACCTTGCTTTAGGGGACACAAGAACAGACCTCCTCCACACCACCAGCGCTCTTGACTCCAGACGGTGTCGTTTAGGTTTGCTCGTCGTGTTTGAATTTCAACCGACGATTGTTTTGTGCTCGGCAGTGATGTTCAGACAGCCAATCACATTGGGGATATTTTGTGGTGGTGTGCGTGGTCACTGCGTGTGTAGTTACAAATCACAAGGAATCAGTGTGGGTATAAGAACAATTTAAAGATGTTATAAAACTGTCTCCTGTTGTACTTCTGTTTTGAAGCGGGCAGAGCTCGCAGGAAATGCAGATTTAATGCTGATTGCAGCCCTTCGGGCAAAGATAGACGCTCTCTCCCTGGAAAACCAGCAGCTCGCCCAAATAATAAAGGTAACTTGCTTTACAAAAATGTAGTACAGATGTTGTTTCTTTACCACTTTAAAACTCATGTGCGTCATGTGTCCTATCGCGGCTTATGTGCAGAGTCAACTATACAGTAAACCATTTTTATGTCTACACCCTCAGCTTTGTATTGAATCGTGGTTTTCACAAACGTTTGTCTTCTCTCACCGAGTAGAAACGTCCAGCTCCACAAGGAGAAGAAGGATCCCGTCCGAACAGCATCAATTCCAATGCTTCATTTCACTCTACTCATGCAGATTTTGAGGTCTCCAGTGATGGATACATCCACACCGGTGATGATGAGTGTCTCTCAGAACGTTCTGCTCTGGGCATCAGGCATGAAGTGGAGGAGGACACTGTAAAGATGAGCACGGATGAAGAAACAAAGCTGCTACAAGATGCACTGGAGAATCTTCAGGCCAACCTTCAGGAGTCCAGAATGGAGAATGGATCTCTTCAGGTCAGACTGAGCGCTGTCTCTCAGACAGAGAGAACTGAAGCAGAGACTGAAACACAGGACACCAAAAAATACCAAGAAGCTTTGGAGGAGATGCAGACGAGAGGAGATTGTACATGTCGAGTTGATGACAACATGCTTCAGAAGTTTCAGTATTTGAAAGGCTGTCTGGAGCAAGAGGTGAAGGACCTAAAGTTGAGGTTGCTCAAGTCAGAGGAGGACCAAAAGCGTGATGCTTGTCTGATAAAGGATCTTCAGGCTCAGCTCCAGAGAAGTGCTCCATCTGAGGTTGAGCGTGATGAAATGAAGAACACCTATGATACTTCAGTGGAGAACATTAACCAGGAGAAGATGCTGTTGATTGAGAAGTACAAGGAGGCTCAGGAGGAAATTAGGATGCTCCAGGAGGCACTTCAAGGAACTGTGCCCGTTGAGGCTGCTGCCAGAGACTTTGAGGAGATGAAGGCAGAACTTGGTGAGGTTATTGATGGACTGCAGAGAAGACTTTTAGAGCTCTCAAAATCATACAGCGAGACCAAGAGTGAGCTCGGCGCTGCCCGCAAACTGCTGCAAGCCAGATCTTCCGAGTCTAAGGACAAGCCCAAAGTGGTTGGTGTCACCGAGGAAGAGCATGAGCAGAAAATTCAGGAGCTGACCTTCAAGATGAAGGACGTGGAGAACATTTTGAAAGACACAGAAGTCAAGCTCCAAGCAGCACTTCGAGAAATAGCCCAACTTAAACAAGATGCTGAAAGCCAGGTTCAGTCAACCATAACCATCCCAGACCACACCCAGGTCGTGGCATCCTTGGGGAATGCCATCAAGAACCTGGAGTCAGATGTTGAAGTTCTCCAACAGCAGCTGGACCAGAAGAACTTGCAAGTAGATTCTTTGCAGAACAGACTGACGGAGAAGGCCACAATTCCAGATGATTCAGTACCCCGACTGGAATATGTGAAGATGAGGGAGGAACTGGAGTGTGAGATAAGCGACCTCAACCATCTGCTAAAAGATGCTCTCAGGAAACAGGATGAGATGGCCCTGGAGGTGACCACAGTGTGGCAGGAGGTGAAAAACAGTAGACGTGAGAAACAAGCTGTGCAGGAGCTCGCTGTGGTCAGGGAACAAGAATGTAAAGCGTTGAATAACAGATGCAAAGAGGCCCAGGACATCACAGCACTGCTGAAGAAGCAGGTGGAGAACCATGTGCTCTCCGAGAGGGAGAAAAACAAAAAGGTGAAGGTTTCTCTCACACCACAGTTCTGGAGAATAGATGCAGGTTTGTTATATATCTTGTTTTATACTTTTATAGATTGATGAGCTATCAAAAGAGGTTGTCAAGTTGAAGGACGCTCTGAACAGCCTCTCACAGCTGTCCTACACCACCAGCAGCTCTAAAAGACAACAAAGCCAGCAGGTGGATTCACTCCGACAGCAGATCATGCAGCTGCAGCTTCAGCTTGTCGTACGTCACACGCCTCTGTCTTTGCTTTAAATTTGGTGTGTTTTACATGAGCAGGTGTGATGCATTATGCAGTCACTTCAGGATTCAGCTCGGCATTCCCAACACATTCTAATGCTGAACGTTTTCATTACAGGAGGCCAAGAAACGTCACCATGAAATTATCTCAGTATATCGGATGCATCTGCTGTACGCTGTCCAGGTCTGTTTTGATTTCCAGTCGCTTTATTTCACAATGCAATTCGACACGGCACTTCTAAACTTCGATTCTCTCTTTTTAGGGTCAGATGGACGAAGACGTGCAAAAGGCATTGAAACAGATTCTTGTGATGTGCGAAATGCCAACAGAGGCAAAATGACGGAACCAGAACTACAGCTGTCCACGAACTGACTAAAACAGTGATGAAATTCATATGACAGCTCAAATCCAGGAACCATCAGGCAAAATGGCACGTTTAATCGTGCAGTTTGATTGATCGTGACTTTGGTGTAGTGCTCTGTGCATTTCGGATAAACATTCTTCCGGAACGAACAGTACCTGACAAAACATAAACTACACAAATCTGTTTTGAACCAGTTCTATTTTTGTACCTTGTCAAACAACCTCATCAGTATCATGAAATTATTTTGTAGGTTCCATTGATACAGAATGCCAGTCAAAACAAACAAACAAACACAGTTTGTCCAGTTTTACTGTACTGTATTTTACCCCTTGAACAAATGTGTTTTCCTGCCATTGTAGTTGTATTGTGGATTCTAAAAGTGCGTGTGCTGTTCAGAGCTCATTCTGGGACATGGTGACCTTTCACGATAGTTTTAAATTCTTCAGTATTTCACGGTACCGACTTTAACAAACGCCCGCGAGCCAAATCCACTTTCCTTAGATAGTAATCAGCTTTTGTTGATAACAGCATTTACTTGCCGTATCCAGGACGCCTGCTGGCTTGTGTACACGTGGTTTTGTTCATTCTGAAGGCCCGCTGTTAGGTTCTGAGGAAACTAAGCATTCGAAACTGTGCCGTTTCTTTTGCATTTTGTTCGCTTTTGATGAACATGTTGTGTCACACAGAGAAGACAGTGACATCTGGGTCCTGTCACCACTGTTTTCTCTGCCCTCTGTGCCACGAGCTTTTTTAAACATCCTTCTCTGGCCCCTCTATGGTATAATTGTTTAAATGGACACCACATCTTACTGACACGTCTGCTGTCTTTTCATAGGTTTATTCTGTTGAGGTTCCGAAGTGGTGAAAAAAATACTATGCTGTGTTGTGGACTAGTTTTAAGGCTTCTAGCAATGATGGTGTTTTTTCCTGTTCTAAATATAGCATAAGTGACCAAAAAAAACATTTTCCGTTTCCTAATACACTGCGGTTGTTCCCTTTGCGTCCGCTAGGTGGGGCTGCTAATCAACGCGCCGGTGAGGCTGCGAGGGGCGACCGTGTGTTGCAGCTAAATGACAGACAACTTAGGAAGCGCTTTGGTTCCCAGAGAAACACTTAAAACAGACCTTTGCTGTATTACAGAGGTGAGAAGTGAGTGTACAGTCTGGGACGGGGAGTAATTTTGCTCTTTAAAGTAACTTTAAAAGGCCAGTGATGCTGGAGGAAAACCTTTAGCAACAAGGGACTTGAGATAGTTTGTTTTCCAGCGCCACGTGGTGGATGAAACCATGTGGTCTCCACCAGGAACAACAGACACCAGATTTCCAACTGTCTTCACATCTCAAACAAGCTGTGAGAGCTTTTGAAGCACGTTTGTCCCCCTGCTGTTAATCCTGCAGATCATGTCGTCATGACGATGTATGATTATGGACTAGTTCTATAAGTTTGCGATTTTCACAAGCTAGTCGTGCATTTTCAAAACTCAAACACCGGTTCATCTTACCCCGATTGCAGAACATGACGTTTCAGTCATTAAACACAAAATGATCTTTCAAATTTTTATTTTTTGTTTATAATGTTCCACACTATGTAGCTTGTAAAAAAGCACCATCAATAAATCATTGAGTGAAAAGTCTGTTATTAGTTGGTTTTGGCATCTACAACCATTGTTCTGCAGTAACGTTATCCAACTCTCATGCTTGTGACCACCCAGGTGTGTAATCCACATCCATGAAAGTGTTATGAGAACGCCAGATCAGTGATGATACTGGAAACCAGTTCATTGATTTGTCAGATGTATTCCAACCGTTTGTCACTTCCTCTTACTGTACCGTTAATAATTACCAGCTGTTATTCACCTGCGCACGCAGCAGCAGCCCTACTGTGATGCTGTGGGTTATATACAGCTGTCAGCTCTCTGTTTAGGGTAATAAACTACTGCAGATATTACAGTAGAAAACACTCTTGAGGTCTGTTGCGCAGAACATGGCCATCAGCCAAAACTTCTGTTGAAATGGGGATTAGTGTCTCTACAAGTTTATTTACAGCATCAGAAAAATTAAGATTCAGTGGCGTACAGATGCCGATTGAGGGATAATGAAACTAAATGTTGGCTTTTATTAAATAAATCTCAAAATAAGACAGTAATATCAGACTGTTGCATAAAACTGCATTAACTCCAGCTGTGTTCAGTGGAACCCTCGATACATAGATCCACTTACATAATCTGGACATAATCAACAGAGTTTGAGAATTATTTCTGCTTTGCGTTTGTGTTTCTGATCACGATATATATCGCAATATTGTGAGGTGGGAATATTTATTGAGCAGATGAGTCACTTTTATTGGACAGAATTAGGAATGGGTTTGGCAGGACTCAAACCTGTGAAACCCACATGGGCACCAAGGCTCAACATGTGCTTCCCGCTGCACCGTGGCTCAGATGACCAGGCCTGGTTGCTAAGTGCAAAATATTTGCCTGAGCGTCGAGTTTCTCCTGCATTCGGGCTGCTGATAGAGGCAGATGCTGGCAGCCTGTGTGTGTTTCAAATCACTGGATGGTCTGTTAAGTTTATGCTTTGATTTATGAGTCCAGATCCCTCTCTTATGTCACACTGCCGTTCTGCATTTATTTACCTGGCCGGCACTTTCTTACAAAAAGCCACTTACAAAAAGTCTGTTTATTACATGTTAGATAAGCCCAGTTTTCACATGAAGTGAATGTGTAGGTGATTGTTTTTCCATAAGAGAGAATGTGTTCGTTTACTTGCTTCAGATAGCAAATGTTATGAGAGAGTGTACGGAACGTCAGGGGAATAAATCACAGCTGCTCATCAGAAGGCATAATGCTGTGATTGTAATATGACTGGACTCTGCATATCTGCATAAATGTGCTCATGAAATTCAACCTTTGCAGCTCTAAAATCTGATGCCCAAAATCTTTCCACAAGGTAAGTGTGCAATACTTCCATCAGTTCCTCAGATAAGGAGGTAGCTGGACTTCAGATGTATTTTTGTACGGTCAGTGAATCGGGCATCGGAGCGAGCGTTCATTTCTAAATGTCAGTGACGCTGTGTTTTGTTTTCCTGAGGTTTTAAGGTCACTGGTTTTCCTGTTTGTTTTCCCACTGAAGGCAACATCGTGTCTCAATTTAACCTCACTTTTATGGGCACAATTTGTTGCATATTTGCCGTGTGAGAAACTGTCATCAATGACATTTTGCGTATTTTGAGGCAACTCACGGGTTGTTCCACATGTATGTATGTATGACTGTGATTTTCTAACCCTTTTTCTTCAAAAAACGTTCTCTTGTTCCAGCTTAAAATCAGGGCAGGCGATTTTTTCCAGAAACATTTTTGGTTATGCTGGTTGAATGTCTCTTCACATCCTGCTAACAAGCGCTCAGTAAAGTGGTATAAATATATTTATTCTCCTGTCATAGGACCATAAACCGTCGTTCTATCGATCAGTCGCTCATGTCATCACTCCACTACAGTTTTGGTGACCTTTGGATGACCTTTGGATGCCTGCTCACCCTCACAGACCGCCTCTTGTAATGCCGAGGTTTGGAATATTGACTGTAGGTTTTACAGTGGGGTTCAAAAGTGTGAGGCTACTTGGAAGAAGTTGAAAACTGTAAATGAATTTGAGAATTGCGGAGTATTTGGTTCCTGTTTGCTTTAACGACAACATACTCTGGGGCTGGCACAGGAATGTTGCAAAATCTTATGATCCACGTTATCCCAGCATGATTCCAGAATGCTCCAGAAGTTCCAAAAAGCATTTGGTGTGCTTCAAAAGGAGCAAGGAAATATTTATACAACGCCCATATATATATAAACATGCTCAATGGTACAAATTTGTTATTTGATTATTGAAATAGAATCTGGTTTAATTCCAAACTTTCTGCATAACTTAGAATCTTCTAAATCTAGTAAAACGTTACAGGTTGCAGCATTAATTATACATTTTTATATGATACATTTTTACATGATACATTTTATTTTAACAGCAGAAAGGAGTCTTTGTTTTTGAGCTGCTGATCACTTGGAGATTGTGGCAGGTCACGGGTTCGAATACCCAAAGGTCAAAGTTCCAAGCACACGGACTGAAATTAAGGGTTTATCTTGTACTTTGCCATTGTGACAAGTTTATTGGTGCATCGCCAATACCACATATGTATAACTTTAGCTTATTAATGGTGCAAAGCTTATGGACCCAGTACCATTCCTGGCATGGTTTAGAGTTTCCTTTAAATATTGTGGTTGGCTTCTAAATTAATCATTAAGAAAATCTTGTATTAAATGAAAGCAAGTTAATGTGGTCTTTGAAACTGGCCAGTATATTTACTCATATTTAGCTTTCAACATTGAACGTAGGAACAAACAGTCCATTGGAAGTCTGCTGCCTGAATCCCTCTCTTTTAGCTTACACAGTGACACCTGAGAGAGAGAGAGTCCAGGCACTGCAGAAATGCTAGAATTTCTGCCTCGTTTGATATAACAGAGAAGGATTCAGACCCTCATTAGCCGCTCATGTAAGTTAGCGATTCTCTCCTTTCATGAATCCCTCTGCAGACAGGTTCAATCTCTGTCAATGGCCGTCTGTAGCCTCTGCTTCAAACTGTGATTTTTTTCCAGGGGAGAGAAAAGAGAAACCAGCTTAGCACATTTTTACCAGTTTGTTTCCTTTAGATGGGCATTCCAGAACAAACAGTAAACATATTTGTTGGATAACTAGGGAAAATGCGCAGGTATGAAAAGGTAACGGCGAAATGTCAAAACAGATCTTGGGCCTTATTATGTAAGTCAAGTCAACTTTATTTATGTAGCGCTTTTTACAAATTTTCATTGTTTCAAAGCAGCTGTACATGAATGATATCTTTAAGCAGAGTACGCAGCACACACAGACAGACACACAGACAGACAGACAGAGAAAACAAGGGAGGAGAAACACAGGTAATATATTATGCAGACTATACGGTCATATATGGGGTACGAACAGATAGTATTAAAATATTATTAATAATAATTAATTTGTTACATAATAATTATGTACCAAAACTACATGGACATAATGTGACAGTTCACTTTAAAATCACTCGTGTATCCCAGTATTCAGACTTATCAAGAGTATATTAGACTTTCTCAACATTAGGGAAACGTTCTTACAACCTACACTAGTTAGCTGGGGGTAAGCTGGGGGTAAATGAGGGGGCAAGCAGCACTGTATCTCCAGGTGTCTCTAGGTTCACATGGCACAGGGGGCTGCAGAAGTCAGCCGGAGGAAACCTGAACTGGACAACGGATGGGGCTCACAGCCCAAATGGGAGGAAACAGGGTGGGAGGGGCAGTGACAGAGAGAGAGAGAGAGAGAGAGAGGATGAGGCAACTGAGAGAAACAATAAGACAGATAGGACAGGGGTGAGTAAAATGCCCCTTAATGCCCCTCATTATGATGCACCCAGGCGGGCAAAACACAAACACGCACACGCAGATCTTCAAAGCCAGCTGCTTTTCATAGTCTCCCCTATTAGCTAAAGAGATTACATCTGGAGCACTGAAGCAAATAAAGACGTTGAGAGGAGCGTCCACACTCCCAGATCTACTCCACCTCAGAATCCTCTCAGAACTTCAGTGGTGAGCAGACAGGGGACGCACATTCAGCAAGAGAGAGAGAGAGAGAGAGAGAGGCTTACAGGCTGTCACAGAGAGAACTTCTCCAGAGAGGCACAGAGGAGGCAGGAGAGAGCTGGACACAGCAGGGATTACATGCTTTTCTTCCTACTGTGGATTCCTTGATCAAGAACAGATTTACTTCCCTGTTACGTTTGGGTTTTGGAGTTCTTCTCCAGAACGTTCTTGTCTGTTGTTTTCTGTTGTCCTCATTTCCCCCTTCCAGAAGGAGCTCCTTGAGCTCGGTGGATTGTACGTGGGAGAGGAGGTGAGGAGGAGGTGAGGAGGAGGTGAGGAGTTTATGCACGGAGGTGCTTTGAGTTATGGATGTTGAGGCATTCCTTTCGGACACGAGGGGAACTGGATCCACCCTGAGCAGAGGAAGCAGAAGCAGCTACAGACGTCTGGGGCTTCATCTGTCATCACCTTTTCTTCTCGTCATTTCTTCAGCATGTTCTCTTCCATGAGTCTTTTCCCAGTCCCACCAGCTCCAGGACAATGTGCAGATGGAAAGTGACTAAGGGTTTCTCGGCCTGGTTTCATCTGTTCTGCTTCTTCTATTCACTGCTGCTCTTCTTCCTCTGTTCGGCTCTGCCCGTGACCTGCCATGACACCCGCAGGGCCAAACGTGCCCCGCAGGGCTCCGACTCCTCGTTCCCGGCTGTGGTGGGGCGGCACGCGCGCAGCTACAATCACCTCACGGGGGACGTGCACAAGAGGAAACTCTTCTCCTACCAGAAGTTCTTTCTCAGGATCGATAAAAACGGCAACGTCAACGGTACCAAAAGCAAGGACGATCCGTACAGTAAGTAACCGCAGATTAATTCACATGTGGGTCTTATAGTAAGAATACTGAGTGTCTGTGTGCTTGGATTGTGGAGACATCCAGTGGAAATGTAAGTCTTCTGATGTTGGTGGGATCTTACTGATGCTCATGTTCTATAGGATGTGTTCTACAGAAGGCTGGCTGGTGGTCAGCCCAGTATGCGTGTCCTTAGGTTTCAGACTGTAGAGTTATTTGGAGCAGGTTTCCTGGAATCAGTTGAGGAAATGACCTGAGGAGTTTGTTTCGGTTAATTATGCAAATGATTGGAAGTTCTTTCCAAACATCACAGAATGTATCGGTTCCCCTCCGAACTCCTGAAGCACCTGTCGCCGGAACAAGTGAGTGACGCGTGCAGATTTAAAGCACACGTCAAGTTTTCACTCATGCATCCCAGTTAATCCCAGTAAGTTTAGAAACCCGATGAGAGCATCAAGCACCTGACCTCTCTCTCTCTCTCTCTCTCTCTCTCTTTGTACACTCTCTCTCTCTCTCTTTGTACACTCTCTGTCTGCACACTCTCTCCACACTCACTCTCTTTCTGTACACACTCTCTCTCTCTCTCTGCACACTCTCTCTCTCCACACTCACTCTCTCTCTGTACACACTCTCTCTCTGTCTCTCTCTCTCTTTGTACACACTCTCTCTCTCTCTGCACACTCTCTGCTCTTTTCCTCAGTGGGTTGCACACACATTACCAGTAATAAAACAGGCTTTGACATATGAGGTTCATGTGCAGGGTGCTTCGTTTCTCAGACCAGAGTGTGCTGCAGCTCTGCGAGACATGACTGTGTGTATTTCAATTAGCTGAACTGCCTCTTAAATGTGTTGTGCAGAAAGTCTCTTAATAAATCCAAGACCAGGCTGAAAGATTTTGGAACCCTTTCAACTGCCATCAAAGAGTTTGTGCAGAAAGCTGGACAATGTTACAGATTCAGTGTTGAGGAAACGTGAAGCCCCATGAGATATTCAAATATTTATATGTATTAATGTAAAGCTACAAAAACATATAAAGAAATATATGCATGTGTCCGTGTGTGTGCATATTTTGGGAACAAATTTGTACCCAAAAGTCAGCAAAACCTCCTTTTGGGGATGCCCTCGTTTGTAAATATAGTACATCGTTTTTTTATTGTAAAAATACAGTACGTTTTCTGTTAGTGTGGGTTATAGTGTTTATAACTAGCTGTGTATAAAAACAATACAAGTGTATGGAAGTGTACCATTTATAGATAAGTGTGTGTGTACCTGTGTGTTTGTGAGGGTGTGTGTGTGTGTGTGTTTGTGTGTGTGTGTGTAGCTGTGTGTGTGTGTGTGTGTGTGTGTGTGTGTGTGT